>OX243817.1:1805673-1888606 GCA_945859605.1 Lumbricus rubellus
CTACCGGATGTCGAGGCCAATCGTTGAGAACGACCTCTGTCCGGAGGAGCTGTACGACATCATGCTGCAGTGCTGGGAAGCCAGGCCAGAGAAAAGGCCGACCTTCGAACACCTCAAGAGTGTCTTCGAAGACTTCCAAGTGTCGACGGAACGCAGCTACTCTCAGGACGATTCGTAGCGCTTTTGTCTGGCCATGGAGTATTCGGTACTTCGCATGGAAGTACGGAGGAAGCACTCGATTAGCACGGAAGCACTGGATCAGTATGGAAGTGCCTTCAATAGTATTACCTTGAGCGGTATTATTATATCTGTTGTAGATCATATAAATCAGAACGCGGTATATACACTTGAACTAAAGTTATTTATATTGAAATAATTATATTGGATCGGATGTTGCAATATTTTCAGTGAAGTTTAACTTGCACTGGATCAAGATGCTTTCGATTGCAGTACTTACTACTTTATACTAAAACCCATCAGGATATTAGTTCTTTGAACGTTCGTCTACCCAGTTCTAGTTTAATCTTGCTCTCCACAGTTTCCAAGAAAGTACTTAATTGTCTCAAATTTAAGAATTTGATCCACATCTAGACTTCTTTAAGTTCTTTTAGGCCTATGGGTTTTTGGAACTGCAGCATGCACAAGCCCCGTCTCTCCCTTATGTTCCTCCGTGGTAAAGTTATTACAAATGGTAAAGTTATTGCAAATCTGATGACAATGAACATTTCTAACTATTTTTAACTGCCCGTAAATGCTTTTACAGCTGCACAAATTCACCTAGAACTGCCATTTTGTGTGTAAAAGTAACTCTAGAAATAGAACTTGATGCACATTCTACATTACAATTTAGATTTGTTGCAAACTACCTATGAAATCCCCATATTCTCGGTTCGTTCAACAATACCGCCACCCACCCACCCCCACCGTCTAGCCTACTGGTCAGTGGTCACCTCGCATATCCATGTTGTAGTTCCACCTCTTCAAGAATGTCTACCCTTGTCTATTCAATCTTCTACCCCAATTCACCTAATCTCCTACCCCCAATCCACGTACACAATCTACTACCCCAAACCATCCATTTTCCGCACTGCAACTCATCGTGCCTCTCCGTGCATTGGACCATCTTTGTTGTACAGTCTTTCACTGCATTTACGTTATTTTTCAAACATACATACATGTACAAACAAACATACATACATACGTACGTACATACATACATACATACATACATACATACATACATACATACATACATACATACATACATACATACATAGGCCTACATACATACATACATACATACATACATACATACATACATACATACATACATACATACATACATACATACATACATACATACATACATACATACATACATACATACATACATACATACATACATACATACATACATACATACATACATACATACATACATACATACATACATACATACATACATACATACATACATACATACATACATACATACATACATACATACATACATACATACATACATACATACATACATACATACATACATACATACATACATACATATTGATAGCATTGAACAAAAGCTATTGAATCGGAATGAACGTTAATTGTTGAGATTCGTTGATCTAAGACTGACTCGATCAACTCTCGTCTAGAAAATCAATAGGCTATAGTTATGTGTAAATCGGACGAGGTTTTGCTGAGGGCTAATTAATTATTTTATTGACGATTGAAGTATCAATTAATAATCGATTGGACTTTGTAAATAAATCGATAAAGACGTGATAACAACAGCTGCTGGAGGTCGATACAAGGATGAGAGAGTGCTTCAAATTTTACCAGAGAACAACTTCATAGACCTTTGCTTTGAAACGTCTTGTGAGATTATAAAAATGCTTTTTAACGCATACATATACACACAACACACACACACACACACATGTAGGCCTATACCACGCACACACACACAACACAACACACACACACACACACACACACACACACACACACAACCACGCTCATACATGTATAATGCTAAATGTATATTTTCGCTTTTAATTGTATAGTGTGTAGCCTATTGCTTTACATGTCTGCACGTTGTCTATATTTTTACTTAGACTTAGTCTATCATAATTATGTATTTTTAAGAGGTTGTTTAGCAAATTCGCGTAAATCTTATGATTCTAATAGGCCTAATCTATTATCTTCTACCCAATCTGCATTTCTAAATTAATTAGACTAACTGAATGGTTTTGGTGTGCAAACAGGACAATTACCAGAATCTTTCTTAGCCTAGTCTTTTCGTAAAAATTTCTGAGAAAAATTGTGTAAATTCTGGAAATTCTACAGGCCTACTTTTTTTAGTCTGCTGGCTTTTAAAAAGTAGGTCTATAGCCTACTTCAATGCATAAACTGGTAGAATTTTCTGGGGCGGGGAAATGCTGAAAAATTAGGCCTACGTACTTTTTCTTGGAAGAAATGCTATGTACATGTATATAGGCCTTCTCGTGAACAATGCCACTCGATTTTTCTGGGGATTTTCATACCGGGGGTGGGGGAACCTCCCAGAGACGTCTGGTTTAAAAACTATCAATCACGGGACCGTGTAAAGAGGTTAACAGACATTTAATTAATAATTACGATTGCATAATTTCAAGGATTTCATTCTATCTGTGAAGAAACTTTTTGAATCTTTGTCAATAATAGGCCTTTTGTTATTTGCTGTGAATAGCGATTTCGTCTGGTTATTTTCGACCTGCAAATATAGCTTTCGATTGTAAATAATGATTTTATGCGATGAAGAGAAGACTGCGCACACTGCAGAACTGCTTACAATTATTGATCTTTCAATGAGACACTTGCACTGATTGGTTGATTGACTGACGGATTGATTGACTTTGCTAATTGATCCAAAGACTTAGCCTATTGATTGGCTCATTGATTCTTTTGTATTTAAACTATTGTTCAAAAACTAGTGAACAGTTAATTTCATCAGAATAAAATGTTCGTTATAATTATAGAATTTGCATGTGTCAAACATGGTAAGAAATACCATGATACGCGTTGTATGAATGATTAGCACTTCAAGATTTCTACGCAAATGACTCTCGACTAGGCTACCGCGTGGACACTGAATCGGAGTAGGCTTCTTGAAGGGGCGCTATATAAGTTTTCTGAATGAATGAAATTCTGTAATAAATAAAAAAATAAATAAACCAATGACAAGCCCAAACAACTTTAGGACCAATTACAGAGCCCACAAAAAAGACCAATCACAGGCCGACCAAAGTACAGACCATTTTATTTTAGGGGACCAACCACAATACCCATAACAGGATCAACTAAGGGACCAGCCAAAAGACCAATATTAAAATGTAGCCAACCAAGAAGCCAATCATAGAAGCAACCAAAAGACCAAGCAATGAGGAACGAACTGATGAGAAAGGACCAAACGGACCAAACTCAGGACCGATCCGATGATCAGTCTCAGGACCAATATGAGGACCAACGTGAAGCATATTCTCTTTGGCAAAAAAACATTGGAATGAATTACAACAACAGTAAGCACCAAAACCATTTTTAATAGACTCAAATCTAAAAATTATATGCCAGTAAATAAAAAACATAATAATCCAAAAACAGGACGACAGTTGTCATAGGAGCAACATTTATTTTTTGGAATAGGTTGCCCAGCAAGGGCCAGCAGGCATATATATCAATGCTTCTATAATTTCCTAACAGTTGCTACATAGCAGGTAACAGTTGACGATATAACAAAGGCAGTGCATTCCTAATAACAAGAAAAAAATAATTGCTTTGCTAAAAAGTACATCAACAGTCACCAGGCGGCTTAATTGAACAAAAAGCTGCCCATCCCAAATACGAAAAATAATGTCACAAAAGCAAAAAGAAATTTACAACTAAATTACAAAAATGCTATGAAACAGATAATATGATTTATGAGCTCTTCGGTAATAAATGTATTGTTTTTACCCCACGTAAAAAGTTATTCAACTCTAAAAATTATTACTGATCTAATCACAAGCATTTAGACTACTGATTTATTAACTACACCAATTATTCTGTATATGACACATGTCACAATGAAATATCGAACACAATTATTTAATTAATAATTACAACTAATTAACTAAAAATACATTAGGGTTAAGAGGCCAACCACTTCAATGACAAACGCGTACCAGGTCGTAAAGCAAAATTTAATGGAAAAGGTATGTTTACATGTTAATTAATATTATAATTGATTAACTTACTAGGTAGTTAAACGTTACATACATTGTAAGGTAGAACATAATAAGCCACAGACAAACATACTACACACACATGCATGCACACACACAATCGTATAAATGAATATATAATGTGCATATATATTATATATTACATACCGACATACAACAACCATACACATTAACAAACATAGAGACAAGTATACAATGCATGCATATACATAATGATACACTCAGACATATGCACATGCACACACATACAGGAATGCATGCATACATACACAAACAGTGAAACACACACACACACACATAATATATATAATGTGTATATATACTGTACTATACACACACACACATACATTATACATACATGCATAACATACTAGTATGTATGTATACCAGCATAGTTGCACATGCGAATAAACAGCTGAAGAGGTGCTATATAAATTTATGATTGAAATTAACAATTGCAGACAATTAACATGCAGTTTAAAAATACAAGAATCAGAATCAATATTCAAATAAATAAACACTTAAACTCCATAATTTCGATGAACACAGTAATTAAAAGCCCAAAGAAATCTTTATTACACGGATTCTAAGCATGGCTATTTAATGGACAAAGTTCGAAGGAGAGTGTTCAATTAAAAAATTAGAAAGATTAAAGATATAAAATTAAGTTTTAGAATAAAATAAAATTTAACAAAAAAACTAAATGCAGCAAATAAAATTAATGCAATTCATTAATTGTGCAAATTCAAAATTAAATGAAAGATCGAATTAAAATATTGAATGATTAAAGAGATTTTGAAGACAAAATGACAATAAGCAATAGTCATTACAAAACAAATTTTAAATAATTCTGTAATTAGCAAAAAATACATGACAAAAATTTGATATGTACCATCATGAAAAGACACAATAAAATCAAGATCCTACTGATCAGTATGGACATACTCACGTAAAAACAGTATACCTAATCATCACATGAATTTTCAGTACAATAAAATTGTTGTACTTCACAATAGATATGTAGTTGCAACAGCCCACCAGACTATTGTACTTGCAGATGTTTGCAGTAACTCTGTACAATAAACTTAAAAGAGTAACTTAATACTCAAATAAGTACACTGCACGTACTGATAAAAAAAGGTACTCGGCATAAAACACTTATGAGCAAGCCAGTATCAAAGCTGTTAAATATATTGAAAACAGCGCACACTGAAATGCATAGTTAAAACTTTAAGAAAACATTAAAATCAACTTATTTAGAAAATTGGAACAGTGATCTTCTTTTGCAATACAGGGACCATACATTGGCTACACAACTGAAGTATAAGTTCAGCTATTCAAGTGATTCTCAATAGGCAAAAAACATGTACAATGTGAACTCATTTATGTGCTTCGTATTCGGCACAATGCATGGAAACCTTATATCACCATCGCATCCAGGTGTGTAATAAGACTCAGTAGAGGCTAATTAATAACTTTGATCAGTAGGGTAACACAAGTTATCAACTATTTCAGGTGGTACAAAGATCACACCTGTTCCAAGACAATGCACTTGGAAAGCACTCTTCAGTATAAAACTTCTGATGCATAAGTCTGCAATAACCAAATACACAATATGCTGTCTCTCATGGGGCGCGGTGGTGTAGGGATATGTTTGGTGCATTGGAGCCGGAAGGTTGCAGGTTCGAATCCACTTCAAGCCGCCGCGTAGGGACCCGAACAAGTCTTTCTCGTAAACACTCATGCGCTAATCGGGAGCGCCGAGTAGAAATCTTGAAGAGGCGCTATAACAAGTGCTCATTAAAAAACATACATACGTACATAAGACATGTCACACTTACATCTTGCCTACAAATTGTTCGCACTTACTTGCCTAAGACATGCCCATGTTAGGCAGGAAAGTCATGCAAGAAAACTCAGCACAACTGGAAAAAAACTAAAAAAGGAATCACAGTTCGAAGATAGGAAGCAAAATCGAGAAATGAAGTCATTCTACGATTAAAATTCAACACAACATCAACACCAGAATGCATCAGAAGAACTGGTCCCTCTATGTAAGGCTAATGCCCACCTCCATTCTAACACAACCCTTCACATTCCCTTTACATCTTTCACAGGCACACCTCAAACATTTCCAGTCACCCAAGGTTGCTTTTTTGGGGGTGAATTCGTTAATTACCCAAGTTTTTGGACACAAAACACCATTATCCATCCAGCAGTCCAGCTGAACATTAAAAATTTGGAGGTATAAGTGAGGGACATTGATAACCACCAACCACTGCTTGAAGCACTGAGCATTGGCAAGTTAAAAACATGCTCACTGATCTTTAAACGGTACAGTTAGTCATCTTGAGGTGGACGCTGAAACCAGTACTTTCCAAATTACTTGAGTACCTTAACCAACCAGCGATTGTCCTTATCATCTGGTTGCAACCAATGCATCCTTCATCTCACAGTTTAGCTCACAGCTTTAAATATTGCCACTGCATATTCATACGACTAATTAATATATCCTTGGGGCTGTCAGGCTAGCAAGTACCATGAGAGGTGCTTTATAAGATTCTCATATGACACAAATGTTTCACACACCCACACACACAACTACAGACACCATGCCTTTCACATAAACAACCCAAATCTCCACCAAATGGCAC
Source organism: Lumbricus rubellus (assembly GCA_945859605.1). Taxonomy (NCBI): domain Eukaryota; kingdom Metazoa; phylum Annelida; class Clitellata; order Crassiclitellata; family Lumbricidae; genus Lumbricus; species Lumbricus rubellus. The sequence goes on from OX243817.1 coordinate 1,812,593, forward strand.
AGAATTTTCACAATCGTCCTTTTTCACCAGCGCCCCTACTCCAAAACAAAATAAACTTCATCCAACTCTTTAACAAGTCCATCAACTGCTCTGCAAAATATCCCCCCAAATCATCCATGCCCACAGAGCACTGCTATGTGACAGCATGCATAGCACAAAATCTCCTCCTCCTCCCCAAAGCCGACGTGTCCGCTCAGTTACGTTTGGCACATACATCACTCACACGGCCGTCTTATAACCAGGCACGGCACCACCAAGCTTTCTCCAGACAACCTGTAAAAGAATGCAAACAAAATGTAAACAAATGCAGTAATGCACATAATAAATGTAAAGAGATGTAATTGAAACGTTAATCTGTGAACGGCGAATATCATGAACCGCGACTGGGCGACAATTTTTAAATTAACAAAATTTCAAAGTCTGCTTCCATCATTACACATTGAAAAACACATGACACATACAACACACGATATACATCAATCAATCAATCGATACACACGATATACATCAATCAATCAATACACACGATATACATCAATCAATACGCACGATACACATCAATCAATCAATCAATCAATACACATGATATACATCAATCAATCAATCACTCAATCAATAAAAAAATAAATATTCAATCAGTCAAACAAGCAATAGATCATTAAATCACATCAATCACCCAAACAATTTGTTTTAAATATTGGTCCAATGAAGAACATTACAATTCTAGTAATCGCATCCTTAGAATCAGAAGAAAAACGTTCTTCATCAGGGACAACAGGAAAACCTGAAAGAGTCACGGTCCCACTAAATACGGCTCCTTAAAAATCGAGCACAATTCATGCACTTCACAATTGATGAAACCTACATTGCACGACTATAGATACGTACATTACACATTTGTCGTACAATTGCTTTCTCCGATTCATCCATGACCTCTTGACCCGGTTCGACACCAGGTGACGGTCTATCGAGCTGATCATGTACGCCAAGGACCTAACAAACCAAAACAACACTCGTAAGGCATTTTACTAAATGCAAATCTATTTCTTTCTTAACTCCTTGAACAACAAGTGCATCTCAGACAAAAGAATTAGTACAATTTTTCTCAAGCTTTCATGCAAACCAAAACAAGGCTTGCAATTGGTGAAATAATAAAGAATACTTTATTCCAAGGGTTCTCAAACTTTATTTTTATTGTACCCCACTTCATACCACAGTTTGAGAACCCCTGCTTTATTCAATGAAATACTATAATGCAATGATCATAATCTTTAATTTATATAGTGTCACTTCAATAAAAACTCTACAGAGGTGCTCTCGACCTGACAGCACCAAACCACAATCAAAGAGAATTGTTTTCAAACACTTGCGGAAAAGGGGCAAAGAAGTTCGTTACGAAGACCACTTGGTAACTTATTCCAGAAAGATGGACCATGAATTCGAATTAACTTAGACCATAGCGAAGCTTTTTATGCAGCACTGTGGAAGCACACGCCAAAAGGAACAACCAGGTCACTTTGCATGGCAGAGCAAAGTAATCTATAACATGGAATGGATAGCACTGAAACACAAAGCTCTCTAACATAAATCGGGCTTTGGACAGCCACGCAATTACGTATTTACGTATTTATAGCCATTCGATGTCATCTCCTTTCAATGCACAGAAAAATCTCTCTGGACAACCTTTGCAGCACTTGTATTCTCGTTATGACCCATATGACCATGCGACGTCTGGTAATCCGATAATCTCGGTCTATTCGGAAGTGCCGCCCCAACCTGAAATTCACAAAGTAGATAAATTAACTGTTAGCTGAATATATGAACCGACTGTAATTGTAACTGTAACTAAGATAGCAATCAGTAGCATTTATTGTACAAAGGCTTTGAGCGATGGTGCTCCAAAAGCAAGCTAGAGTCAGATAAAACCACTACACTACCTCTAGTGCATACAGCTTGAAACACGCAGAATTTTTTCCAGATAGGCAAAAATTCGGAGAGCACATTATTTATCAGGAATTTTGCCAGTACTGCAAAGACAGAGTTGCAATGGTCTAGGAGCATTGGAATTAAATGTAATGTACCGCAATTTGAGCGTTTACACATGAACTTTTCTTACCATTCTTGGCTGCGATGCTAGCGGCTTCTGCACTCCGCCACTAGATGGCTCTGCGGTCAACACAAACTTCCTGTAGTCTCTTGCTTCACCGGGTTTCTACAAATCACATCCAGTGCACCAATTTACACATATACCTCGCTAATTACAGTAAAAATAACATTCGGGCCCACATATGAGTGGGTGCTAAGGGTACTGCAACACCGGGCCTGCAGTTTTTTAGGGGCCTGTAGTTATAAATATTTGCTGGGTGGACAGGTGGTCTGTTGTTAGAAGGGGCCTTTGGAGGGCAATCACGGCACCCAGACCCCATAGTGGCCACAACTTCCTCGTAATTTCAAAGTAGTTGCAGTTTAATGTCACTGTTTGATAACAAAGATCATTAGTGATGCCCTCCTCCTTTATCCAGGTTTGAGACTGGCACTGGCATTATACAACCAGTGGCAGAGCTAAGTTTCGTGTATTTCTGTATCAGCATATCTACTAACATGATATTTTATCCTTGCTTTGTGACAGTCACCGTGAATGCCATGAACAATATTGTCCATTGAAGTTGTGTGCATGTCAACTTAAAAGTAATTCGGATAAACAAACTGATTGATTTATTGATTGATTTATGGATCGATTGATTTAATGTGGCCCTGATCACAGTCACACCCATCAATCTGAATCTCGTGTGTATACAGCCACTTACAGCGTTTTGTCATGTGTTTAGAAAGCAGTATACAGAGTATTCTAATACATACACACACATACGCAAACGCAAACGCAATCACACACACAAACACACAAATGCACACATACACTCATATGCACATACATTACCATCCACGAGTTGTACATTAATTCCAAGACAATAGCAGCTAATTGTTATTCTCACCGGTGCCAGCGCCAGACGATTATTTTCCTGCTCCAGGTGGGAAACTCGTGTCTCCAAATATCGCAGGTACTGGACGGCTTCATCTAGTAGAAGAAATTACACAGCCATTTTTTTATTTTATTGCATTGTATTCAATTTTATTGCATTGTATTCAATTCTATTGCATTAAAACATTTATAAAGCGTTTCTAATACGGTGAGCCATTCAGATAGAAGTGCTTAATGAATACCTGTGCTTTAGTCAAAAGATGATCATCAATATTGAAGGGGTGTTAGAGCAAACGCCGTTCCCACCCACTTTAAATCCTGGGTGTGGCACCATTTCCTTTGACCTAATATATGAATGTATATATGAGCACTTGTCATAGCACCCCTTCAAAATTTCCACTCAGAGGCCCATTCGACTACAGCACGGACACTTAATCAGAGTTTCACACTGAAACGCATGAGCAATTGCAAGTGAAGGACTTGCTCAGAGTTCCAATGCGGCAGTGCTAGTTCGATTTGCACCCGCAACCTTCCGGCTTCAGGGCACCCAACATACCCTTACACCCCTCACTTATAATCATCATCATCATTGGCGTGCCCCTCTCTGGAGCGTGGCCGTTTCCACCGTCCGTTGCCACAAGACCCTGTCCTGTGCTCGTCTCCATGCCGTGCTCAGCCCGAAGTTCAGAGGACGGAGATCTGCCTCAACCATTCTGGTCCATGTATGCCTTGGTCGTCCGGGTGGCCTCTTCCAGCCCCTTGGTGGGCCAGAAATCAGAGCTTTGAGTGCCCTGGCGTGGTCCTGCCCGGAGTCACACCGTGCAAAGTGTCCAAACATCCACAGTCTCCGCGACTCCACCAGCTCCGAGATAGGAATTAGTCACTTATAATAGTAATTGTAATCGTAAATTTTTTTAATTTGCATATATAGAATAAAATAAACTGATATCCAAGACCGATATTTAATCACTACCATTAATCGCAGATGAATTTCCGTCCGTTCCGCCGTCTCGGTTTGTCGTCACGGCAACAGGAAGTTTATCGTTGGACGGACTGGAACTGCTACTCCCATCGCCCACATCCCGAATCTGCAAATTCTCCAGGGTCGTCCGATCGTCGGCGAGCAAAAGACACAACTCCTTCAACTCAATATTCTCCTTCATCAGAGCGCTCAGCCTCGTCTCGAGCACGCCGAGCTTGTTCTGAAACGTTCTAACGTCACTCGACATAACGTCCGACGTGTATCGCCCGAACTTCTGCCACTCTTGTACGACACGCTGGTCCTTCTGACGACTGGTGTCTAAGAAACAACAGAGGTCTCGCAGTTCCTCGTTCTCCGCTTGCAGTCTCTGATTCGCTTCCTGGAGAGTTCGAGTGTCGGCGACGTGCCCCTGAAGCTTCCTGTTTACGTCCTTCATCGCACGGCTGTGCTCGGCCGTGAGCCGTAGCCGCTCGTGCTCGCTCGATTTGAGAAGGCGAGCGAGCTCGTCTGATCCTCGACTTCTGAGTTCTTCAATCGACATAAGTGAGAACTGGGCCATGTCATTTCGATCGAAACCTAGAAAAATCACCACTTTGTTCAGAGTGTGACTTGAAAGAGGAACACGCTAAAATCCAGTTTTGTGTCGTATTTGACTGATATCAACAAAATATCCAGATGTAATAGGAATTGGTAACACTTCAATCATACAAATTTCTAAAAGAGCCAAGGGTCAATAAACATCAAAGGTCGGGATATAAAAGTCAGTCATTAATTTAAGAGACATGATTAAAATTCAACATGCACGGGTCTAGGAATATCATTCATTCAATCGCAAAAATGATAAATAGGTTTCCGCTTAATTACGCCTCCGGTAAATGCGTCTATACCAACCAGGTAGGCCCACGATTACCTGTCCGCCCAAGGCACTATGAACCCACACCCACGCATGATTCATTTCAGTAGTCATCTATTGAACTTACTGCACCGCTGACGAAGTGTAAATCAAACAATGGAGCTGTCAACACATAGCACAATTAAATTGAAGCAGTTAACAATAGCCTAATTGTATTATTTCGTTTTGATTTGTTTTCGGGTCAAAATAAAACTTTGATACGCCATGCTGAAGCTGTTCGCTTCGTTCTAAGTCTCTTTTCCAAAACATTGAAGCGCTAGCTCCTGTTTTGATATAATGTTTTGTTGGAGTAGCCTATAATAACAGACCGTTGTAGCCCATAAATTATAATACACCTATAGAAACAACAGCCTGCATATAAAGGCACACCGCATAATTAAAGTGTAACCAGGAATCTTAAATTTTATGAAGACGCGAACATTTTTATGGAAAGGGCCAGCCCATGATCATGGGCGTCCGCAGGAATTTTTCCAGGGGGCGCAGACTTTTATATAATTGTTACGGGGCTAATTAGGCCTAGGTTGTCAAAACGACGCTTAGGCCTACTCCTTTTGCGCTGGCTCCCTCTCGATCCGCTGTCACAGAACCCATTCAACCCAGCATGCGCAAAAATCATATAGCCTAGCTTAGACATTAATTGTCAAAACTGTTATGATAGGCCTAGCCTAGTTAAATTGTATGTGACTGAAATCTGACCTTACTCTTGAAATAACAATTGCAATCGTCTGGGTTCTTATATATCCAAACTGATTTATCACTTCATGAATTCGCTTTAATTTGCTGACGGAAACTGTTTCCGAAGTACGATATATCGTAGCCTACATGTAGGCCTACTGTAACAATGTAGGCCTACATACACTCATTATACAGAGACCTGATAAACGTTTGTCAGTCTGGTTGCAGAACGAATGCATCCATGTTGGCATGTAACATGTTCGTATACCCTCCTTATAATCGTACGGTATCGAATGACCTTTCTACGGTGCCCGCTGTAGGCTTAGGCTATACTGGTATTCAGTTTAAAGTCTGGCCGATTACAGAGCTCAACTTCAAGCGAAAACAAAACACACCTTGACCAAAGATATTAGAGTCGAAGTCTACGACTCTAATATCTTTGCCTTGACTGCCTGCGCTCCGTTCCTAAATTGTTATTCGCTCAATCGCTCTCTCCCTTGAGCGGGAAGCTTTTGTCTCATGTGTTGGGAGTTGGGATAGGCCCTATCAATCTGTCAGCAAGGGCGTAACTTCCCCAAGATAGAGGTATTGACTGTATTCCACTGTTCACAGCTATGATCCTTCTCCCCTTCTCTCTCCCGTGGCACACTGTATACACACACACACACACACATATATATATGTATATATATATATATATATATACACACACACACACAGCTATATAATATATATATACTATACAGCTATATATACCACCATATCAAGTATCAACTTTGATGTGATGTTTCCTCTTCTCTCCCTCCTCTCCCCTTTTCTCTCTGTCCCCTTCTATCTCTTCAGTCTTCACCTCTGTCTCTCGCTGGTACACTCGCATGATCACTCTTGGCTGGCATCTGAGGGAAGAAACTGATTTATTAGTCAGAGATAGACACTGTCGCTCCAGCCAGTGCCAATTAAGTTTGCTTATATATCCTTGTGTGTGTATATGTGTGTATGTGTGTGTGTGTGTGTGTGTGTGACTAATCGCGTTTCACCAGCTGGATCTGCTATCTCGCAGTGATCGCCAGAAACAACACAAGAGCCGCTCTTAACGGGAACACGATACCAATTGCTTGTCTATTAGGCGACACGAATGAATGCATTTTTGCCGTATTTGGGGTCACAGTATGAATTTCAATATTACCATGAGAGAACTCTGTAGGTCTGCCTATATGTTTTGCGTCCAAAGAAAGTTATAATAGGACATTGTAGAACGCAACGATAACCACATTGAAAATTACTTTGCAATAATCATAACTAAATATTCTAAATTTATTATGCAAATAGCCTATGCGAAAAATCCAGGGGGCGCACTTGCGCCCCCTTGCGCCCCCTGCGGACGCCCATGCCCATGATTTGATACGAATAAGCTTAGCTAGATCCAAAGGGAGTGCTTTTCAGAGAAATTTTCAAGCCATAATTTTTGTGTTAGGTCACGTGTCCATCACGAGCTGTTACAGGCCTATTCGAATGCGGCTTAGGCCTTTGGTTATATAACCAGTAGGCCTGTGTGTTTTCTTATTTGTTTGTATGCGCGCGTGTGTGGGTGCGCGTGCGTGCGTGTTTTGTTCTTGTTAAGTAGGCCTATGCAGTTAATTATTTTGTTTGCAATGTTAAATAAGTGATTATGGCTGCTATTGGTTCAGTAAATGTGTCAATTTCCCGTATAATTTACAACTAAATCTGGATCGTCGTAGGCCTACATGCAACAATATTATCGCTATTATCGTGACAGTTCAAAATAGTAGGCTACAATGGCCCATTATAAATAACACATTATTCAGACATAGGCTACATAATAATATATCAAATGGCGTATCAAAACGCACGCTGTCATGCTGTCCTCATTTGAATACCAAAGCCACGCCATTAACCCTCATGCCGCAACCTGAAGGGATTTAGGCCTAGCCTACTCACAGAGCTGCAACGCTGAAAAACATGCAAATTTTAGGTTAATAGGCTGAGCTAGCCCCCTGCTCTTAGCTTTCAGCTGACGCTTTGGAAACTAGGATTACCACGATTACGAACAGTGATTAGGCCTAGTGTAATTACGCGGTGTTAACAACGAAAGCAAGAACGAAGGTCAAAATTAATTAGGCCTAAGTCTAAATCATTTCGACCTTGCTGGCACCTGTAGCCTATTCAACTTTCAAAGTTTCAATAGCATTAAAGCTCAACACATGCCAAGTGATCCTGAATTTTCATAGAAAAGAGTCTAAGACTATTGATCAACTGCCTTTTAGAAGCTTCGAGATTAGTTCGTGCGAATTCTAATTTAAATTTGGTGTTTTGTCTTCGTATTTATTTATAGGCGCTTCCCACATAATAATAATTTCGCGGTGAATGGGCCGCGTGGACACAATGAGCTGACCGCCGTCGCCCTCTTACAACTTCTGACGTCTTTCCGAACAAAAATAGAATCTCATCAATCAAACCCAGCGCTCTGGCTGTGAAGCCGATGCGCTGGGCATATTACGCCGCGGCAGACCACGCCTACTCGGAATAATATTTATTATGTCGCCGCTTAACAGGCGTAAAATTTCGTCTAAGTAAACTCAAACGAAAGCAATTGATTATTCCGATATCGTTAATCTCGAAAAGCTACATGCGTTTTATAAGAGACAATTCCAAGCCTTAAAAAAGAATCGCATTTTACGCTGAGGTCACCTAATCAGGCGCCACAGAAATACTTACCTGCAGCGCGCATGTCTGCAGCGCATTCTGGGTAGTCCAATATCGGACATTCGCACAGAATGAAATAAATTCTATAGTTTTGGTTGTAATTTTCGTAAGCGTTTTCGCCACATTTTAAGGCCAGGATTATTAAAACTGAAGCTTTCAACGAGAATTATAATTATTATCGCTGTACGCCGTCATCATCGACTCATCGTCTTGCTGGATTTAAATTTCTTATCGTACTCGGTGCGATGTAATTGCGACCGTATAGTTCAGCCGTGTTGATATTATGTATGAAAAGATGTCGGTGATCGGCGAAAAGCGTTTGATGTTTTCAACGGATTAAAAATGTCCTCGGACAATTTGTAGACGTAAATCACTGGACGCGTACCCATGCGTACCGAATAGTGGATCTAGTGGTCTGCGGACCAGACAATGGATCGGCTGTAGATTAGCGTTTCGCGTTGATGTACCGCGTCGAGAGATTATGCCGAGAAGGTTTTCCGTAGCGGACGAATTATTTTATTACAGCAGTTGGACGATTCTCATATTTCTGGCGTTTTATGCAAAACTCTAAACTGCAATTATGGTCTACTTCAACGGTACGATTAAATTGACGGTCTGCGAGGCGGAAGACCTGAAGGCGACGGATTTTGCAACGCGACATCAGGTATGGAACGAGAATTTCATGTGAAGTACATGTATAATTATTATGGGTGCTAGTGCGAAGGCGTCGTAGGGCAGGAGGCTCAGAGGTGATCGATTGAACGAGTGAGGTGAAAGAGTGACCGAACGAATGAAGAATAACTTCAAGGTGAGATCAGCTTCGGCCGTTGGGTAGAAATAATGTAGAGGAAAATCAATGTATTTGAAAATGGCTACCAGATCTAGCAGTCGAAAGAAATGATGGAAGTTCCTATAAGTTACAGGTGGTCAACCCGAATCCCAAAAAACACACAATGGTCCTGTTGGTGCTGTTGATACACTGATGGACATTCAACTGTATCCAAAAGTTAGAGTTGCACTTAGAAAATCGATGTTCGTTTCGGGGATTTTATTTTGGGGATTCGGGCCGCACCCACTTTTATACCGACTTCCATAAGATCAGCTCTCAACTTGTTTAGGCGGAAAACTGTCAAAGAAGTTAACGAATAACAAGGGATAAAAATCTTATTGCTTTAAAATCACCGTTAGTTGAAAGTTAAAGTAATGACTCATCGTCCTTAGCAACAGTTGTCGTTAGAGGTTGGTGAATAACAATAAGTGAGGTAATACTTGATCCTTGAGTTTAGTAGAAAGTCTACTCAGCAAGTGTGAACCTGTAATCGTCGGATTAAAGACGCGGCTGACTACTGAGCAGACCGCATCGCATAGTTAGTAGATAATCGTTCTTTGTGAAGTTTTAAAGAAATCCCAGAACTTTTATATGTATCACAGCACAATCTTATTCACGAGCACTGTATCGTCATTGTCATTACCATTATTATCTTTATTATTATTAAATTGTATTTTTACCCGAAGTATAATTTATGATCCCTGAAGTGTTGAAAAAATATCTGGAAATTATAAAAATTTTATTGTTATTTATTACTGTTATGATCGTCATCATATTTTATTTAAAATAATAGATAATGTTAATTACTATTTATTTACCTGTTCTAATCCATCAGAAGGCAAAAAGTTGTTCGTTGAAATATTCGGATTGGCTGCATTTAATCTAATTCAGAACAGTCAAAAAATTATGCAGTGAGCAATGGCATTGCATAATTTTTACTATTATAATAATTATTATTTAATATTATACTTATATTTATACTGATATTTAAGACTAATTAGTTAAATCTTATAAATCTAGTACTTGCTTACATTTCTGAACAGCATTTCGCATTGCTGTTCTTTTGAAGGTCGTGGGAATTCGAGGTCAGTCTGTCATTGACCCCTATGTCAAGGTCGACGTTGACGACATATCGGTGCACAGGACCCAGACGAAACCAAAGACGGTTCGGCCGGTCTGGAACGAGGAGTTCTCCACGGAGGTCCACAGCGGGCAGAACATCGGCTTTACCATTTTCCATGACGCTGCTATTCCACCAGATGAGTTTGTGGCCAACTGCACGGTTGCGTTTGAGGATATTGTGGAAAGGAAATCCAATGATTTTTGGGTAAATATTGAAATAAAACTATGATAAATTATTGTGGGAATCAATGAGTCGTGGGTATATTTTTGAAATCTAGAGCTATTTAAAAATCTAATGATTTTTTGGTAAATGTCAATATAAAACAGAAATAAATTGTTGTTTATAATGGTTGTGGAAATCCAATGACTCATGGGTTAATATTAGAATCAAACTAAGATAAAATCCAATGATTTTGAGGTAAATATTAAAATAAAACTGAAATAAATTGCTGTTTAAAATACTGTGGGAATCCAATGACTTATGGGTAAATATTGGAATTGATCCCGTTAAATAGGACAACTGGGCAACTGTATGTATATAAGTTGCACCGATAGAGGAAGCGAATTATGATACCGAGCAGAGACAGTTTCTTAAAATTAAGAAGACGTTATTTTTCCAGGTGACGCTGGAACCAAACGGAAGACTGCACATCATGATCGAGTTGAACGGAGTCGCTTCCGAAGGTAAAATTTAGTTAGTTACCGTTGCGTTTGCCATTTCGAGTTTACATGTTTACATTTTTTGTTAGATTATGAGATTTAAAAGGTGTGCTCAATGGCGCAGTGGTTATCATACTGAACAGTGAACAGCCAATTGAGGGGTCAGCACTTTCGTGGACTCGTATGCCGAGTCTGAGAAAGTGACAGGGTTTTTTCAACGTGCAGTTGTACACAAAATGTGCAGTTCTAAATGGACTTGTGCAGTTGTAGAAGCATTTCTATACAGTTAAAACTATCAAAAATGTCATTTTCCTCCGATTGGAAGTAATTTACCATGGAGGTTGGGAAAGGAAGGAAGGGATTGTGCACAATGTGCAGTTCTAAAAATTTCTTAAAAACAGCCTTGGAAAGTGAAGTTGCTGGTACTTCATATCATATCCTATTTAAGTTAACTTTTTTTAATCTGGAAAAAAATCTTTTGGCATATTTTTTCTGTCTTTATTTAACTTTTTTCACTTGAATCTTCATTTTTCTATTCGCATTTTATTATTCTCAATTAATTTCTTAAATTGCATGTTTATTATTTCCTCTGAAGAGCTGCCGAAGGAGAAGATGTTTCGAGAGAAGGTCGGCATGAAGCACAAGCGCCACGGAGCGCTCAAGCGTAGAGTTCACCAGGTCAACGGTCACAAGTTCATGGCGACGTTCTTTCGCCAACCTACGTTCTGTTCCATCTGCAACGAATTCATCTGGTCAGTTCTTTTAGGAACATTGTATATCTTGCTAAAGATGGATATTGAGCAAGGTGGTGTAGCGGTGGCGTCGTTGTCTTAGAGCCGGAAGGTTCGAGGTTCGAATCCACCTCGCCGCGTAAGGACCTTGGGCAAGTCCTTCACTCACAATTGCTCAGCGCTTCGGCGTGAAACTCCGGTGCAGTGTCCGTTCTGCATTCGGGAGCGCCTCTGAGAAGAGATAGCTTGAAGGGGCCCTATAACATGTGCACATACAAACAATATATAAACAAACAAGATAACGGAGGTAATGGTGATGATGGAGACAGAGAGGTAGTTGAGGTAAGTGAGGTTTAGAATGGAGGCAATGGTGGTAAGGTAAAATATGGTAAGGTAAGTAACAGTGGTATGGTAAGACAGAGTAAGGGAGGTAAGGTATGATAGGATAAGGGAGATAACAGAGATAAGGTAAGAGAGATAGAGTAAGATTGGGTGAGAGAGGTAACAAAGGTAATGTAAGATAGGATAGGAAAGGTAACAGGGGTAAGCTTAGATAATGGAATTGAGATAACAGAGGCAAGGTAAACAGAGGGAGGTGACAGAGGAAAAGTAATATTCTGAGGTAAGGGGGTAATGTAATGAATGAGAGATAATGTGACACAAGTTAATAGTTGAGACATGGTAAGGTAGTAGATAAAGGTAAGGAAGGTGATTGTCATAAGGTAAGAGATACGATAGAAGGAGTTTGCAGAGGCAAGGTAAGACAATGTAAGGGAAGAGAAAGAAGTCAGGTAAGGTTAGGGTATGTACTTATGCAGTACAAGGTAAGGGTGGTGCCATAGGTAGGGTATGGGAGGTACTAAACTTGTGAGCTAAGTATAGATAAGCCAATGATACGGCAGGGAAGCATAATTAATATGAATATTTTTTACTTTGCTATTAACGTGAAAATACTTTATTTAGTTTTCGTTCTTTTTCAGGGGGTTAACTTCCCCGCAAGGCTACCAGTGCCAAGGTGAGAATTCTTTGCGATTTTCCGTCTATTGTTTACATGTATAATTATTCAATTCATTTTATTGTAACCATCAACCATAAACAATTACTTCAATTGCATTGCACCAGTTGCATTGCATTCATTGCGTGTCTCATTTCATTAGGCCTAAAAAAAATGTTGTGTTTCCGGTAACAGAGCTTAAAAAATTGGGTAGGTAGGTCGGAAAATATTTTTATTTTGGGAAAATATTTTTATGCAGTGGCGATCCGAAAAAGTATACCACACTAGTCTTTTTTGCACAACGGTACACGCTGCAACAAAGTACGTGTTCTAAGCAAGTATAAACTGCCTATTTCCCGACTGTCTGCACCTAAAACTGCTCTAGAAAACAGTCCTATTAATTTCATTTTGTTGACGTCTTTTCTTTTATGTCAATACGAATGTCCCCCAATTTAAAAAAAAAAATAACTTTTTTTCGTTTAAAAAAAATTCTGAAAAAAATTCTAAAAAAAATTTTTCTTACAAAATTATTTGAGCCACGGCAATAAAAGAGGGTCGGTCGGGTTACCGGAAACACAACAAATTTTTAGGCCTTACATTAATATCATTACCTTTATTATTGCGCCACATTCAATTTATCACATTGATTTATTGACACACATTTAATTACATTCATCGCATTAAAATCGTTGCATTGCATTCATTACGTTCGATTGCAATTGACTCTAATGCATTCTTGTAGCGCGTTATTTGGCTACATTCCATTATTCCTCTTGCTTTCCATTAATTGCAATTTAGCTATAATTGTATCGCATGCATTTTACGACATTGATTACATTATACTCAATATGTTAGATTGCAACTGAATCCAGTGCACTGCCTTACTGTACAGTTACATTACATTATTCCACTTACTTTCCATTACTTACATGAAATAGATCTATGCATAATGTTAAATGCAGGCAATCATGTTTTGATGCATTACATCACTCTGAATTCATTACATTTGTTACAGTAATTGCAGCACATTGCATCTGTTGTGTGACATTGCGCGAAGCGTACTAGTGCACATACAAACAAAATTAACGTTAGATTAATTACGTGACATGTTGAATTGCGTTGTAGTCTGCGTGTGCGTTGTTCACAAGAGATGTCACCAGAACGTCGTCACATCCTGTCCGGGAATGAAGAGTGGTGACTCAAATGCAGAGGAACAAAACACGGTCAGTAGAAGTGGTGGTCATGATAGAAGTGGTGGTGGTGGTAGTGGTAGAATTGGGTACAATAGTTTAAATATTGTATTGTCCTTGAGCAATTATAAGGAGCTTGTGGAAGTGAGCTGTCCATATGTTACGTACGCATCATGGAGGAAAGTGGTCACCGGATATTGGTGAGTTTTGCATATGGGTGCGTATGCTGTAGGGCGTTGGATTGGGGTCTCGACAAAATGTACACACGCAAGATAAATGTCTAATTATGTCGTCCATATTAGATTATTTAGAACTCTATTATCCTAATTAAATTCTGTTCCGTTCTACCATAACAGTTCTGTTGACAAAGTTTAGCCAGCAGCAAATAATATGATGTTTAGCAAAAGTAAATAGTAGTCTATGGCAAACTAAATGTTTTATGGATACTTTAGCTTTTGCAACTTTAGGGGTGTGGGGTAGAGATGTTTATTTTGTGCAGAATGTTATCTGTTACTATATAATTTTAATTATGCGCATATTTTCTATCTGTTACTATATAATTTTAATTATGCGCATATTTTCTATCTGTTACTATATAATTTTAATTATGCGCATATTTTCTATCTGTTACTATATAATTTTAATTATGCGCATATTTTCTATCTGTTACTATATATTTTTAATTATGCGCATATTTTCTTTAGATCGGAGGTCATAGGTTTCTGATTAACGTTCCTCACCGATTCCAAGTACACAGCTACAAGTTGTTTACGTTCTGCGACCACTGTGGTTCCATGCTGTACGGTCTGCTCAGACAGGGGCTCCAGTGCGAAGGTAGACGAACGCTTTTGTTCATTGAGCATGCTCATTTTGTTTGATTTTTATTGACTTTTTATATTTGTTGTTGATTTGTTTAAATATTATTATTATTTGTTGTTATTTGGTAAATTTTTACATTTTTTATTATTTGATGCTTATTGATTAATTAATTAACGATTATTTGAATGCTCTTTGATTTATGATTTGTTGATTTATCGTGGATTTGTTATTTATTTAATATTTTCTCATTTATTATTTATTTATTGATTTATGATTGACTTATTTTGTTGCTGTTGTTTATTAATAATCTACATGTGACTGATTTATTTAATTTGATTGCTTGATTTTATTTTTATTCATTTATTTAATTACTTATTAATGATTTTAATTATATGGGCTACATGTTCAACAATGTATCGCTTTGAAATTGAATCTCATGGTTATCTTATCATTCTCATCTTTACCTTAAAGTACTTTACCAGCTGAGTCTTTCAAGAAGGGCATTACAGGATGTATTGTTAATGATGTGTAATGTAATTGCTGGTGTAATGTAATTATGGGGCATAATGTGACATATGATTTTTATGTTGTGCAAAGTTGATGGAGACTTTTCAGTGCCAGAAGAGTCATAAAAACGCGTCTTGTGTATGCATGCAAGTGTTTTTTAAAATTGTTATTGGACCCAATGCATTTGTCCAGAGAACTGAACTGTGTTCAGCTAGATCCCTTGTCCTTATTTTTAAAACTGACATTCATTCATTCATTCTTTCATCCATTAAATGAATTGGCACAGCTCCTCTTCAAGGGCACTACTCAGAGATGCTCCCAACCTCAGCACGGCCAAATAAAACTGTCTTAAGATGAGAGAGGAATGCCTGAGAAGGAGTTGTAAGAAATGGAGCGTAATGGAGGCCATTTCAGGTTGAGGGTCCTACCATCGAGAAAGCACGGTTCTACATAGTGGAAGTACGAGCAAAAGGGACTGAGAGCAGACTTTGTTTAGCCGAACGAAGGGAGCGGAAGTGGCAAGCACTAAGAGTACAGGGCTACAGAGTTCTAGTGAGGCCTAACAAAACAACTATCCTATACTCGCCGCTTACTCGGTGATTAAGGGAGAGCCAGTGGAGAATGTCACGCATATAGTCAGGGCTTAAAGTGTGGCTGGCTGGACGGTCATTGACGGCGTCCATGCATTTATTTTCAAATCTGAACGCTGTCTTGCCAATTATTTCACCAGCACAGACTTTTTTACGCTTTAGGACTATAGCTGAAGATGTGGCTGAATTTGGATGTGCGGCCATTAAGGCGAATGAATGAATATGATTGTGCGTGCAGAAATAATAGGTGTATCTTCTTAAAATCAGTATCTATATAAATTAGAATCGATATCTTTCTACGGACGTATTGATTAGACAATCAATATAAACAAGAACGTAACATCTGTCTTTAATTACTATTGTTTATTTAAAATTAATTGATTTGAAATTAATTGATTTAAAATTGTCTTTTCTTTCTCTCTCCTTTCTTTTCTCTTCTCATAACCTGCTTCTTCTTGTGGTGGCCTTGTGCGCTGAGAGCGCCTCTGAACGGTTCACCCTACTAGAGACGCTTTATAAATGATTAAATACAATGCAATACAATACACTTGGACCAAACAATGGACTTGACAAATAACCATAGAGGTCGATGAAGAGCATTTATTCGTACCCATCGCCACCAAAAATGACTGGCGTCAAAACCTAATGATGATGACAGTGATCTCGTATTCTGTACAACTGCTTGTGCCCTTTGTTTTTCTCAAATTGATAACCAAAAGGGGTGAAGTGGTGTGTGTATGTATGTGTGTGTGTGTGTGTGTGTGTGTGTGTGTATGTTCGCCCTATGCGATCAACAGATCACAACCCCAGTGGATGCAGTGGATGGTGGTGGGGGAAGGGGTAGGGGTGGGGCGGGGAGAAGAGCGCATTGCAACTCTAAAAATAGCGCCGTGCTATTTTCGTCCGTACCTTTTTAAACCGGTCGCCGCCGTCATTTGTCTATTCTGGACCAGTGACCGTTTTCCATGTAACCGTCTGTCTTTCATTAACGCAGGAGGATAGAGACAGATAGAGAGAGAGAGAGAGAGAGAGAGAGAGAGAGAGAGAGAGAGAGAGAGAGAGAGAGAGACAGACAGACAGACAGACAGACAGACAGACAGACAGACAGACAGACAGACAGACAGACAGACAGACAGACAGACAGAGAGACAGAGAGACAGAGAGACAGAGAGACAGAGAGACAGAGAGACATAGAGACATAGAGACATAGAGACATAGAGACATAGACACACGCACACAGACACACACACACAGACAGACAAACAAACACACATACAAGCACATACACACACATGTACAGTTGTGTACGCACACAAACACACACAAAGACACACTCATTAAAACACACAGACAGACAAACAAACACACATACAAACACATACACACATTCACAGTTGTCCACGTACACACACACAAGGACACACACGTATGTTCACACGCACACTGCACAGTGTTTAGCGTGTTTGTTTGTTATTTTGTGTGTCTTCGTCTCTGTCCTATTCTGTCATGGTCTTCACCAGTAGCCGTTCTCTGAAAGATAGACTTATTGGCCGGGTATTCAGAAACAGTCTCCCCCATTTAAAAGTCTCCTTCTCCCCCTGGATAATCTATTTCGGAACAACAGGTTCTTCCCCCCACCGCCAAAAGTGGATATTATGTTTTAGAATAAACTCACCGCCCCCTCCCTGGAGATTATTTTCGAAAACAATCCCTGTTGAAATTATATCGCTCCTCACCCACGGAAACTTTATTCCTGGCGAGACATGGCTGTAGTTTTTTGTTTAGTTTTTATAATAAAGTTGATGACAATTTTTAGGAGGTGGATTTTTAATTTTATTGTTAGACCATAAATATAAATGTAAATATAGTATTTTGTGGATCCTGTTGCAACAGTCGTTGAAGTTGTGAGGGAGCTGGAAAAAAATTGAGAGACAGGGTTTCCAGGGATGTTTTAAGTACTTTGTACTATGGTCTCAAGTCCAAATACAAGTCCACATGCGGCGGGGGTGGGTGGGTGGGGGGGTGTGACATGGCTACTAGGGAAATAAAAAAGAAGGCTTTTACTTCTCTTACAGAGCAGTATGTTTCATTGCCATGTATACTCGTTTATGATTTGGCTAGAGGGACTTGTTGGCTGGCAGGGTATACAGAATATTATTTTAAGGGCCAATTCCATATAATAATTATTACATACGCAAATATTTATTCTATACCCCTTTGCCCACTGTTGCACCTCATTTTGTGGACCCAGCTGTTTCCAACTGAACAGAATTTATTTTTATTGTAATCAAATGCCATCGGTCGACTATATGATGATGCAGGGTTAGAAAAAGGCTAATATGGACGTCATATTAAATTAGACATTTTTTGCTTACGTACATTTTGTCGAGTACCCTCCACCCACCCACCCCCGCCGTGCGCACCCTTGCGCAAAATCGCCTAAATCCTATAACCCCCTCCATGCATTTGTAATATATTGACAGCCCTTACGAGGCTTGGGGGCCGTCCATAAAGTATGTCACGCTCGAGGGGGGGGGGGTCAGGCCATGTGTGACAGTTTGTGACAGAGGTGGGGTCAGGCCATGTGTGACGTCGCACATTTATTTATTTATTTATAATTCTTTTTTATATTTTTTTGTAGAATTTAATAGCTTTACAAAATTTTCACACATTTTGTGAAACATTTGAATTAGTTTTATGTCAAAATAGCATGAAATGCGTATCCCTGAATGGCTAGGAGCGCTAGTAATGCTGCTGCGAAGCCTTGTTTTAGGCCCTAATAATGTATAGCCTTTCGGTGTTAATGTTTAAAAATTTTCGAAAGTGTGACGTACTTTAGGGGGGGGGGTCCGAGATTTGTGACAGTTTGTGACAGGGGGGGTCAAAAATGGTCAAAAATAGCGTGACGTACTTTATGGACGGCCCCTTACGGGATGCGAGTATAATTTGCGGAAGTTTTAAACAACGGTATACACGGGAGAAGTGCGGCACTACATCTCTGCACGCATTGGTGTCGGTCCTGGGGAGAGTCTGTTATAGTGAGACTATTTGTGACACCCGGTGGTCAACCTGCGCTGGTCACGTAGGTCCAGGCCGTAAATCGCGATGGCTGGTCAGTGGTCAGTGTCGTCCGTTTGTCCGTCCATCGGACGTCCATCTGTCTCAGATTAATCATGTAATAAGCCACTATTCCACGAACCGTATATCTATATATATAAAAATGAAACTTTCCAATAGTTCGTCGCATTTTCACGCTGAAAGCTACGCACGGATTGTTGTGAAAATTTTACAACACCTTCCATTCCCATACAACCGTGTGTTAAGATGTTTTCACCCGAAAAAACGCTACCGTTTCCACAAAAAGTGAACTTTGCAATCCGTTCGCCCGCCATTTGCAAAGTAAACACGTCCCACACCGCTGCCAGATTTCATAAACGCCGTCTCCAAACACAGCAAACGATACATCAATGAGGTGGCGTGCTATGACGTCATAAGCGAGTCGCGATTAATTTTCCAAAGAGGCCGCTTTTAGGCCTTTTCACAAAGCGGCCTTTGGGCTTGGAATGGACGCTGCGACGGAGGAAAGGAGCGGAGGGAGCGGGACAAAGACGGTGGGGAGGGAGCGGAGGGGGAGGGGAGGTGGAGGTCAGGGGAAGGGGGAAGGGGAGGGGGACGGAGGGGAAGGGAGAGGGGAAGGGGAGTGGGAGGGAGAGGGAGGAGGGGGAGGGGGAAAGGGAAGGGAGGGGGAGAGGGAGAGGGAGAGGGAGGGGAGAGGGAGGGGAGGGGGAGGGGGAGGGGGAAGGGGAGAGGGAGGGGAGGGGAGGGGAGGGGGAGGGGGAGGGGGAGGAGGAGGGGAGGGGGAAGGGGAGCCTCTTTTCAGCCACAGCAACGCGTGGCCGGGTTCAGCTAGTCTATATATATAAAAATCTAACCGCGTTTGGCACCTGACGCAAGATCTCCGAACTTTCTTCATTGATTGCTTTCGAAACTTCACCAAAACGTTTAGTTCCAACACGGCCGGGTTTGCAGAATGCTTTTTGGGAAAAAGCGCAATCTTTTAAGCTAAAAAAGCAACTTTGCAAATTCCGCCGTTTTCAACACATAGCCTACGCCGTCAATAAGCCTTGCATACCGATTCGGGCATGTTTGTTCCGTAAATTTCTTTAGCGCATTTCATTACGGCCTTCGCATTTCATTACGGCCTTGCGTTTTATGGCGTGATCCGCGTCGCCATCGCGGAGGGGGAGGGGGGGGGGGGGGGGGGGGGGGGGGGGGGGGGGGGGGGGGGGGGGGGAGGGGAAGTCTTTTTTGCCACAGCAACGCGTGGCTGGGTACAGCTAGTATATATATATATATATATTATATATATATTTATATATAATTATTTTATACGCATGGTATATGAGGGAAGGGATGACAATTATATTGTGTAAGATTTAGTTGACTGTGGAGTGTTTTTAGACACCTCTTTAAGTCATGCGCCCTCGTTATAAATATCAAGTCAATGTCAACACTGTATCTCAGTTATCCTCGGATTACTCACCCTCATTCATTTATTCATTCATTCGGACATTTTATATAGCGCTCCTTCAATTAAAAAACTTCTGAGAGGCGCTCCCGACTCCAGCGCGCCTAAAAGGAACAGTTTTAAGTTTAGTAAGGAACGATCCTGGTAGAGTCCCAGGGTGTAGCCTAGGCGTAGCTCAAAAGGAAGACCATTCCAGACCACTGGACCAACCACAGAAAAGGCTCGATTCTTCATGGTAGCAGTACGAACCATGCTCTATATATAGTAGTGCGAGTATCAAGGCTTGATAAATAAGGAGGGACGCAAATCATCTTTGTTGCGGTGCAGTGTCTTTTAAACCAGCAGCAGTTACTGACAATCTCAAGTCTAATGCATAGGTCTTAACAAATTATTTATAAGGTCTATTTATACAATATTTCCGCGAGTTCTTGGCAAGCCCGAGGCGAGAATAAGGAGAAACCGTTGTGACGGAACGCCCTGAAAAGGACAACGCCGTTGTCTTTTCCAAGTAGGTTAATCGTTTATCGGTCGATTTCGTGTTATTCGTTATTCTACAATTTATTCTGTAGTAAAGCCCGTGACAGGATGGAGTACGCCGTACGGGTATCAATCTGCTCGGTTTAGACACCCTTAAATCACTGCTTTCCAATCCTATACAACGAAATCGTTCGGTCGAAAATCTGAATCGGACTTTTTCATACAAGTAGGTCGATGCTGAACGGTGACAAGAACCAAAATAATTTTGTGGTTTACGCTGGTTCCACGGGCGCCCGCAGATATTTCTGTAAGAGAGGCAAAACACGCTATATGTGGTTGAATTTTTAGCAAGAACTTGAAAAATGCAAAGCAAGAAAGTATGACCATGATTGTGTGTATGTTTTGAGGTTTCTAAATGTGAAGTTGAATTTCTCTGTTTCACTTAAAAAATAAATAAATATCATTGGTGCCTTAGCACAAAGAAATTTGTTAAAAACTAAAGGTAGTAGTCAAAAATGGGCGTCAATTGGATTTTCCATGTTTCAAGCGCAGAACAGAGAAAAATGGCGTCGTTGGACATACGAAGCCAGAGAACATGAAGAAGAATGTTGGGGGATGGGGAAGTGCTCCTACGTGCGGGTGCCCATGATTGGGTCAATAAGTTCCTATTCAAGAAGAAATTACGAAACATTTATGTGATCCTTCAACAGCCTTGCGCTGATAACATACGCAGTGCAATTGTAATACAATTCTGCATTTTATTCTGGCTTACCCTCTGATCGGCTACAGTCTCCCTTGACCGTATTGTATGCTCTGCAGCACATTTTATCAGTAAAATGCCTTAGTTCAGCCACGCCTTGAATTACATGCTGGAAGCTCTGCGCTGGCTCCCTGTCCGTCAACATATTGAGTACAGGGTTGCTTCCGTGGTATTGCGATGCCAGCTAGGCAATGGCGGATGCAGAACTCTTCCAGGGGGGGGGGGGGGAGGCCAAAATCTTAGATCTTGGGACAGGGTAAAAGATTTCGTCGTTTGTCGCCAAGAAAGTTGATGAATTTTTTTAGTCATAGGTCTTTGGCCGAGGAAAAAGTACTTTTCATCCGCCAAAAAGTTGATGACCTTTTTTTAGTCCTCCAGCCAAAAACCCAATGGGGGGGACCACGTCCCGTACAATTTTCTGAATGGGGGGGGGCAATATGCCATGACACCCCTATTCGTATTACTAATTTCAAACCGAGTGGGGGGCACGTCCCATTTTTAAATGGGGGAGGGGGCTTGGCCGGGTTGGCCTGGATCCGCCCCTGCAGCTAGGTCTTGCTCCAATTTGCCTACTTGATGTTTGTCCGGCCTGCAACGGTACTCTACACATATGGTAATTTAGCAAGGTTCAGTTTTGGTTCCTATTGCTAATTATATTGTATTCGTGTCTTGTTTGTCTGTCTGCATCGTCTTTTCTTTCGTCTTGCATGGTTTGTTTAGTCTGCAAGAAGAACGTGCACAGACGATGCGAGAAGAACGTCGCAAACAACTGCGGTATCAACACGAACCGCATGGCGCAGGTTCTCAAGGAACTCGGAATGACGGGCGACAAACTCAACTCGAAGAAACAGGCCAAGGTCAGTTTGACCTTGACGCGTGACTTTGACACGGGCCAGTCACGTGTGCCGATTGGGGTGGTGGGGGGGGGGCGAAGTTGCGAAAGCCATGCGTTTTGAAAAATGCTTTTGGAAAGCTGTTATAAAAATTTACCATTGTATTTATTGTATTTAGGCAGTTATAAGGCGCCTCAAGTAGACTGTGATGTTGGTAAAATGGCTGTAGAATGGGAAGGCAATTATTTGGTGTTTGTGTGTAATGGCTATAGAAGCCATGTGCTTATAAAATGTCTATGTGGTCATGTATTTTTTAAATACAAAATGACTATGAAAGTCTTACATTTATCAAATGGCTATGGAAATTATGCTTACAAAATGGCTATGGAAAGCCGTATGCTTGCTTGCAAAATGGCAAGCCTTATGTTTAGAAAATCTTTATGGAAAGCTTTATGCTTAGAAAATCGCTACCAAAAGCTATATGTTTAGAAAAATCACTATGGAAAGCGTTATGCTTACAAGATGGTTATGGAAAGCCTTATATTTTCAAAATGGCTATGAGAATCCTTATGTTTAGGAAACCATGTAATAGTAATTCTTGTTTGTCCTTGTTTACAGTCAGTCATAAGTGAGACCTCCAGTCCAAGAAACCCGAACCTTCGGACGCAGTCGTCCCCGTTCCCCACTTTGGGTAAGACTTACAAAATCTGTTTGTAGATATTAATTTACCAATTTAATTATTTGCTTTTCTAAAACAATCCACGCATAATTTATTGCCTGACAATTTCTGCAGCACTAAAGCATGATGCACTGTAAGATATTCTTTGTCCTTCTCTAAACCTCGTTTCTGCAAGCGCTTGAAACTAATCTGACGACATGCTTTTCGCAGGCGGTGGAAACTCATCGAACGAGAAATGCAGTTTGAAAGTGAACGAAGAGCGAAGAACAAGAAGTCAGAGTCCGATGAGAGACATCGACAACACGCACGCAGGTCTCTTATCGCTCACCGACTTTACCTTCGTCAAGGTACTCGGCAAAGGCAGCTTTGGAAAGGTAACTGATCTTACCTTTACCTGCATGAACTTACTTATCTTTACTTCTTACTGAATCTTACGTTTCGTTCGTGCCTAACTTATTATTATGTAATTTGAAGTTCTGACTTCTAAATCAATTGTTGAATTTACCTTTCCTTCTTTTCTAATTGGGAATTGACTTTGCCTTTCCTTCTTACAGGGATTACCTTGCAATTAGGGCCCCTACCTAGTGGTTTTTTTATGTTCAGCTATACCCATTGTCTAGTGGGATTTTCTGCTTTTCTGGGATACCCATTATCTCCATGCACGGCTTTTTTCAATGATCAGTTTCTGTTATCGCAATTATTGTTTTCAACTGTTTAAAATTGTCTCATATGCAATTGTTTGGGATCTATTAAAAAAGTCTTGAATTGAATTGAATTCGTAGGTTCTGATGGCCGAGTACAAGAAGACGAAGGAGATATTTGCGGTGAAGGTTCTTAAGAAAGACACGATCATCCAGGATGATGACGTTGAATGTACGATGACAGAGAAACGGATTCTCGCTCTTGCTGCGAGACATCCGTTCCTTACAGCGCTACACTCTTGCTTTCAGACGAAGGTTACGTCCTAATCTAATCTCAATCGAATCTAATCTCGCTCTAATTGAATTCTTATCTAAGCTGATTAAGATGTCGGCTGTTTTGCTGTCTCATTTGATCTTATCATTTTTTTATATGATTATCGCGTAATTATGAGGTCTAATGTAGTCTAACAATTATATGATGATTTATATCAGCGGTTCTCAACCTTTTTGGTGCGGCGACCCCTTTTTGACATTCCGAAAGTTGTGACGACCCCCAGTAACAAAATTGATTGAGTTGCCCTTCCTTCATTGCATTTTTACCACTGTCCATTGTTACGAATTTTCACTTCATAATTTGAATAGGCCTAGGGGCCGTCCATAAAGTACGTCACGCTCCAGGGGGGAGGGGTGTAAGAAAGTGTGACAGTTTAATGACAGGGGGAGGGGGTCAGGCCATGTGTAACGTCACACACTTAGTTTTTTAAATGATGTGTATTATATAATTGTCTAGTCTAATTTTTGCAATTTTTGTTTTCAAATTCAATCTACATTGAGTTACTGCTTCAATGAATAACTGTCACAACAGTTACTGTTGACAATTAACTAATTTACTATTAAAGTCATTTTAATAATGTGATAGTTCTTTTAAGTGTAAATTTTACAGTTTAATAGTGAAGTGTGTTTTAGATTAAATTTGAATGAGGTGTTAATTTAAAATAATCGAAAGTGTGACGTACTTTAGGGAGGGTGTCCGAGATTTGTGACAGTTTGTGACAGGGGGAGGGGTTAAAAATGGTCAAGAATAGCGTGACGTACTTTATGGACGGCCCCCTACTGCTTGTGGCAGTAAGGTTGCGTGAGAGAATTCTTGGCTCTTTCGATTATGAGAGCAACCTATTCGTCAGTCTGAAGTTGAAGTTTCATAAATCTATTCAGCAGAGGGATTGATTTGGATTTTTTCCATTATCGAATTTCTTAAAATTTCCACATTGCAATAATGACATTTTAAGTTGCCATTGTAGCAACAATTGCTCATCATTTCAGGGCTGATAGAGGTAGATGAAGACTTCAAAATTGTCCCCACCCATTGTTTAAAAACATATAATTTCCAAACTGCAGTGGTTGCATTTAAAGTTGCCATCTCCGCAAAATTTCTCATAATTTCAGTGCTGAAAGATATGTCTCAAGACTTCAATAAAATGCTCACTCCTTATTGTTTAATTTTTTATCTTCTCCACTGTAATGGCTGCACCATAGGTTGTCAGCTTAATAAAATTGCTGATTTCTCAATGCTGTTAGTCATGGTTTAAGATTTCAGAGTGTCGCCTCCAAATTGCTTGCAATTATTTGGATCTGCACACAAACAGCAACATTTTAAGCCGTCATCTTAACAAAATTGCTAATGATTTCATAGAAAATAAAATTAGTTGCTGCAATCTAACGAATGAATCATAGCAGAAGAATAAATAAAAATTATTTTAAGGTGTAGTAGATTATCGTTGAAATTGCTAGTACATCTTTTACAAATTTCGCAGGGTCCAGGCGACCCCTAGCAAATCTCCAGGCGACCCCCGTGGGGGTCGCGACCCACAGGTTGAGAACCGCTGATTTATATGATGTAATCCTTGTATTATTTTATCATTATAATAGTCTAATCTGATCACAAGACCTGTGATGAAATATAATCTTTTTGTTTATTCATTGTTTATATAAATACAATTATATATATAATATATAATTATATTTATATATCTGTTTGTCTATAATATTTGTTTATATATTATATTTGTTTATATATTTTTCGATGTGTTTGTTTATCTAGGACTGTCTGTTCTTTGTGATGGAGTACGTTGCCGGCGGCGACCTCATGTTCCAGATCCAAGGAGCGCGAAAGTTTGACGAGGCGCGCGCTCGATTCTATTCGGCCGAAGTGACGCTCGCACTCATGTTCCTACATCGCAATGACATCATCTATCGGTCCGTTCTGACTTTCTTCAGGAATTTTATTTATTTAATTTATTTTACTTAAATCAAATTTATTTCGTTTATTGTATTTAATTTATTGAAGTTGATTTGTTGAATTTTTATAATTTTTGTTTGATTGAATCTAAGTTATTGAGATTTATTTCTTTGAATTTTATTACGTTTAGTGTGATTGTGACTAGTAAATTTTATTTTATGGAATTGTTTTTGGGGTTTTATTTTGGTAAAATGTTATTTATATAAATTTCTAACTATTTTTGGAACATCGTCTTAACTCACAGATGTAGATTTTTTCTGTCGCCATTTCGGCTGAAATATAATCTAAAAGCAACAAGATTTGAGGCAACAATGATACAATGAAATGCAATTGTATACAATGCGATACAATGCTGCGTAATGCAAATACAGTTGATGGCGATGAAAAACGTGGTAAGATGCGGTATAGGAAATGTGGTTGACTACGTTAAATAGCGTTAACGTGTGTTGTGTGATGTTGCAGAGATCTGAAGCTGGACAATATCCTGCTTGACCAGGATGGTCATTGCAAGATCGCTGATTTTGGCATGTGCAAGGAATTCATGGCACCAGGGAAGGTGACCCAGACGTTCTGTGGAACCCCAGACTACATCGCCCCAGAGGTAACACTTGGGCAGAATATGTGCGCGCGCGACCCCTGCGTGTGTGTTGTGAGCGTGTGTGTGCGTATTTGTTAAGTGGAGTTTAAGGACCTCGCAATGACGCATTTCAACCTTTAATTTAGTGGATGGCGAACTGAGGAGTAGGGCTTTACGAGCGCCTTGCACGGCTGCCAGACAGTTGAATTCGACTCCTGTAACTAATAACTTGTAGTCATCCGTTCGTACCATGAATTGTAGTCACACTGCAGTTTGTCAGTTTGAAATTAAACGAAGATATTTATACTGGTCAGCAAGATGAGATATCTGTAGGAAATTTAACAAATGCTTATTGACGTAACTGAGTAATGTATTGCATTTATAAATTTAAATAGTGTCTATTGCAGCTCAAGTATTGAAATCGTGTAGCAAATTTTCAATGCAGAGGAGTTGAAGCAATTGATTGATAACTTGATTGAGTTTAATTGAAATTGATTTTGATTGATTTCTTGATTGGCAACAGATCCTTCAGGAGTTGGATTACGATGCAGCGGTCGACTGGTGGGCGATGGGGGTCCTTATGTACGAGATGATGGCCGGTCAGCCGCCCTTCGAGGCCGACAATGAGGATGACCTTTTTGATTCCATCCTCCATGATGAGGTTCTATACCCGGTCTGGCTCAGCAAGGAGGCCATCTCTGCTCTCAAAGGGGTAAGCATTACTTTTCCAATGGGATAAGGATTCTTTTCTCCAAAGGGTAAGTTCTAAAATGGGTAAACCTTCCCTTTTCCCCATAAGTAAGTTGTCAATGGAAGACTAAACTGTCACTTACCCAGCAATCCCTTCCCTGCAGGGTAAGTTGTCAAATGGGTAAGCCTTCCCTTACTGAGGGTACGTTCTCAAAGGAGGAAACCTTCCTTTCCCCTGGGTCAATTTCTCAAAGGAGGAAACCTTTTCTACCCACAGGGTAAGTTCTCAAAGGAATAGCATACCCTCTACCTCTGTTTTCCTTACTTCATATTCATTTTACCTCTTTGCTCTTACCTTATATTTCACCTCTTTGCTCTTACCTTATATTTTATCTTTCTTCACCTGATACCTGCATAGCAGTGTATATATATATATATATATTGATGAATTGGTGTTTAGTTCATGACGAAGAATCCGGCCAAGCGTTTGGGTTGCGTAACGGATCAGGGCGGAGAGCAAGCGATACGAATGCACTCCTTCTTTCACGGAAAAATCGATTGGGAATTGTTGGAACAACGTAAAGTGGAACCTCCATTCAAACCAAAGATCGTAAGTGCAGCCATCTTCATTGCAGCGTAAAGTAACACTGTAATGCTGGCTATGATTACCTTTTAACAATGCTTTATACATGTGTGTTGTAGCAAAGGTTGTTCGTGTTGCCCTCTTACTTTATCCAGAGTCGAGACTAGCACCACTGGAGCACTGGACAGTTTCTTGTTTGCTGCTTTGCAGGTCAAGTCTGTAGAAGATGCTGAGCAGAATGTTTTTAAATTTTATGTAGTTCTGGTAACTCTGGTCATATGGATATTATAATTATTATTGTTGTGATTCATTATTGTTTTCACAAAGTAGAAATAATCCTCAGAAACAAAGCACTAGTAAAGTGATTCGTCAAGAAATAAGTTCTCATACTGTGACATGCTACACAAATGAAAATACATTATTATTATTATTGTTATTATTTTGTACCCAAGGTAGTTCTAATTCCTTGTGTTGCTAAAACTATGTACGAAGACTATAAGATGTGGAACAGCTATTCTGTCGAAAGTTCATTATTGCTATTTTATTTTATTATCATTACTACCACTACTAATATTACGGGTAATATTGTATTGTAATTAAACATTTATAAAGTGCCTCTAGTAGTCGTTTATATTCCAAAACACAGAACTAAAAATCTCCGTTGTTCCATTAAATCGTTGCAGAAATCTCGAACAGACACGAGCAACTTCGACAAGGACTTTACGTCGGAGAAGGCGATCCTGACCCCGACCGACCCTGCCGTCATCATGGCCATCAACCAATTGGAATTCTCCGGTTTCTCATTCGTCAACGAAGAGTTCGGAAAGCTCGATCTGTCGGCTGCTGCTGGCGGCCAGGGGGCGCCACTCGCAGCGGCCACAAACAACGTCGGTGCCAACGGTCTAGACGCGGTATGATGAGTCGTCGTTTGGCGCCGGCGTTCTATTGTCTCCCTCGCAGAGTTCTGTCTTTTGCCGCCATAGCGGAACCTGTGTTAGTCGATTGTCTTTGAACTGTAGGACGTTCTTCTCGTATTTCTCTTGTCGTACAGGTTCGGGGCGTACGGGGGCACGTAGGGAAGGTTTTTTCGTGTCGACACGCTCGTTTTGTGATTCGAGGAACTTGTTGGGCTGATCCTATTGGTCGAGGAGTCCATTGAAGTTGGTCAGTCTTTCCTACGATCGGTTTGGAAGTGGAATGTTGTGTGCGGTCTGTGGAAGTTGTCAAAGGTTGAGCGGTTTGTAGCAGATCGCATGAAAGTTCTTGTCGTTGCCGTGGGCGCCCGCAGATATTTTTTTGGTGGGGGGTAAAACACGATGGTCACCGTTAAATGTTTTGGCAGCAGCTTGAGAAACGAAAAGCTGGAAACTAAGACCGTGGGTATTTTTTTCATAGTAAGGGTTCTAAATGTAATTTCTCAGTTTCATTTTGTGTATTTATTAGTAGCGTCGTTAGTGCTTTAGTGTTAAGAAATTTAATATAAAAAAATTGGTTAAAAAATGTGACATTATTTTCCAGGGAGGTTCCAAGTTTGAGCTCTTGCCGCTGTGCGTGGGTGCCCATGGTCATTGTGTGAATGCTTTACAGTTATGAGAAGTCTTGGTTTGTTGAAAGGTTGTTTTGGCCTGCTACTGTTGAAGTATTAGGTGTGAAAGGGCTCTTTGATCAGATCCTTCCAATAGGGTGGGGGATGGTGTGAATTCTACATCCTAGTCAGCTAGATCTGCTGTAAAAAGTGCAAGGTGATAAAACTGCATTCCTGTTTTGCAAAGATATGGTGCAGAAATAGTTGAATTACTTGCCTGCTCAGCAAAATGTACGCTATAAAATTTCCCCTTTGCTGAGCAGAAAATTGTGTTAAGTAAATTGCTTTGTGGCCAGTAATAATACCCCAGATATTGACTCCTATTCGGCAGAAAATGCTCAAAACATTGTGTCATATCCTGGAAAGAATACTTAAACTGTTACATCGTAATTGTTTATTAACTCCCAAAATATTGCCTCCCAGTTAGGCAAGAAATGCTCAAAATGATCACTTCTTTTCAGAGAAAAATACTGCAAATATATACCTCACAATTGCTAAATATGCTCAAAGTATTGCCAGGCATTCAGCTAAATGTGCTCTGAATGCTTTCCTTCCACGGAAGTCAAATAAATAGTTCAGAATATTTTCCTCATTTAGAACGCTCCAAGCGATAGCATTCAGCGAATTTTAACATGAAATACGTATCTCGTACTCTTTACCAAATGCTCCAATTACACTGAAGATATATCTATGAGGATTTTTAAAATCCTGACGGAAACGAATAAAGGTTCAGCCCCAGTAGGGAACGGCAACATTCGTGTCGGAAAAGCTCACTGGAATGCATTCCATTGTATAACGGACTCGTACCACCGTCGCACGTGCAATGAATCCGCTTCCTGGAAAGGTACTTGCTACAGTGTTTTCATGAGATTCGATTGTGCGCATTGGTATACATACATTGGTTTACCTACTGCTTTCAATTTCACACATTTTTCAACTGGATACATTGATCAAGGACTGTTTTTACACACCGCGTTGGAATCTTCTTTTTTAATGTCGGTGTACAAGTTTTTGGACAATAATCATGGTTACAAAAAATGTCATAAATATCTCTAAATTACAAAATGAAAGCATTCAAATAATGACATCTATGAAGACATATTGACGAATGATTACGTTTGCAAAGTAAAAAAATTACCTTTTGGAGATTTGAAACATAATCGTTAGCATTAGAAACGGAACTTTAAGTGTGGCAACATCTATGGTAGTAATTGAAATGGACGTACACAAAATGTTAACGAGATGCGAGTCCTGTAATAGAGATACTGACAACTTCCCCAAGGGTCAATTCGGCCTTTCATTCTCCAGATAGCAATGGTGAATTCAACTACCGTAATAACTTGCGATCGTCCGCTTATGCCGTGAGTTGTAATCGAATTGCGGTGTATCAGTTTGAAACATAAACAAAGATGATGTTTATTAGAAAAAAGGAAATCGAAAGTACTTGACTCATCAACACAGATGTTAGATAAATTTAACAGTTGAAGCAGCCAGCCAGTTGTATACCAAGAACACACAGATGCTCATTTCTGTATGTATGGATGCTGAGTTTAATTAACACCAGGATTTGCTGTAAGTGCTGTAGATGAGAGATGCAATACAGTCGTGTGTGCTGATTATTATTTAATTGCATGAATAGGACGTGTAAGATTGA
Source organism: Lumbricus rubellus (assembly GCA_945859605.1). Taxonomy (NCBI): domain Eukaryota; kingdom Metazoa; phylum Annelida; class Clitellata; order Crassiclitellata; family Lumbricidae; genus Lumbricus; species Lumbricus rubellus. The sequence continues at coordinate 1,843,615 of OX243817.1, forward strand.
GTATGCATTATTGTATATACATATTGTAAATATGTGTATATATACATACACATATTTGTTGATATTTAATTATATTATACGCTGGAATGTTCTTATCGTGTTATAGTGTCGTGTCGAGTATAATTATGTTCTTACAGTTGATCCAGAAGTTGAGTATTTTGACCAAAAATGTTGGAAATGTGTGGTTTTTGGAATGAATTCACTTTGTTCTCAACTTCTTGAAGACTCTTTTAGTTTCAGACATTTTTTTATTAGCTTCTTTACTTTACGAGTTTAAAGGGCAACGCTGTTTCTCGTCACCTTTAGTATTTTACAAGTTTAACGGGTAGCTATCATAATTTTAGCCAGTTTGGGAATGACAGTTCAAATGTTTGACTTTCTCCCATACTGAGATGATAGACAATGTCTATTAGACATGCATCGAAAGTTTTTTGTGTGGATTGGTCTGTTTGGGTTATAACAATGTAGAAGGAACTTGGGGTTCAAGTCGCCAACTGTGTTAGGAATCCGTGTTATGAAAGAATGCGTTAGATGAGTTGTCGCCAGTGTATGTTTTGCATGTTGTGTTTTCGTGTGTGTGTCAGGCAAGGCAAAGCATAATTTAAGTATATAATTATATATTTGTAAGCCAAGATAAATTTATATTTAATGTAAGTGTCTGGTTGTACAATGAAGCACACTTGCAAGTACACTCACAGACAGACACACGCACACACACACATGGGTCCATCTGTGTCATACTATGTGTTTATATAAGTTTTTCTTTTTTTATGAATAAAGATCTTTTATATATAAAGCCGGGATTTCAGGCATCACGTATACATCTACATTTGGCACTTCACTACGTTGCGTTAGTTAGGTAATGTTTACGTAAACGTAACATGTAATCATTTACATGAAATTGTTCAATAGTTAAAAAAAATTGTTGATTAATGCAAAATATTGTGCAATAACAATTGTGTAATAAAAGGCATTCGTTCGCTGATCATGCCTCGGCTTTGCATGTCAAAGCAACAGTTTGCAAAAATAGTAAAAATCTTTTGTAATTTATACAATAACAATTAAATCTTTTTTTTTTAATGAATCTATTGAGAAAGTATAATTGAAATGAGAAAATAATAATAATAATTATAAATTTATGTTAGTAATCTGTTTGATGGCTGATTTTGAACATAAAATTGGACTTATGGAACCTGAGATTTTTCTACGCAATCAAAACCTGCACTTTATGATTGGGAAGTGTTGTCAGGCATGTTTTAAACATTTTGTTTTACTCAGATAACTTGGATCTGTTTGTCCAATCTTTACAGGTCAATCTTACACAAGCGATCTTTCTGACGAGCTTGTAAGGATCTTACACGAGCTTTACAGATATTACACGATCAGTTTGACTGACCTTAAGCGACGATATCTTTTTTCCTGATTTTATTTGAGTTTACTTATTTTTATGTGTTCTTGTACGGCGTTTCTGAAATTAATTATAATTGATTGTGTATTTCGTTTTGCATCGTTAATTAATCTTAGTTCATTGATTTCTTTTGTTTTGTTCTGCCATTTTTTGTCTATCTCAATTCGATTTTTTTGCTGCATTGTGTTGGTATTTTTTCGCCTTTGTTTCAATCTGCTTTGAAATTATTTGTTGTAACTCGTTTCTCTTTGTTTATGCCAACTTTTAAGAAATAATTTGTATTGCTTTTCTGGAGTTAAGTTCGCATATTCGTAGATTCTTCTTATTTTTTTGCATGCATGATCATGAAATTGAATTAAAATCCGAAACGAATAGTGTTAATCTAGAGTTTGTTACTGTTAAGCCAACATAAATTTATTAATTATGGAAAGTGGCTGAAGTTAAAATTATAATTTTCATTGATACAGTAATCTTGGCATGTAGTAATTATCTGTATACATGAACTGCAATCTTTCAGACTATCTTAAGTCGCACCTGTTTGATTGCTGTTTGGTACTCATGTTGATATGAGGCACTATATAAATAGTCACTTAAATACACTGGTAACTTAATTATTACGATGTGTTTGTACTGCTTTTGAGTTGTAATTGTCATTGCGAATCGAAAGTTAAATTGAATATTGATGTTCCCCACCAGTCATAATATAGTTGGTGGTGTAAAGATGCACTTTTTAAGGATGACAGTGTAGTTTATGTACTAGCATATGTAAATGGTATATGCGATCATAGGTACCAATACAGAGATCTACGAAATTTTGGAGCAGAGTATGTATGCCTCTGTATGATTTTGACATTGTTTGCGAAGGTTAGACTGCAATATTTGTGTAAGAAGAGTACGAAAATGTCCACATTTGAACAACGCTTTCAAGTCCGTCGAAGATTATTTTGTTGTATTGGTGAATTGCTGTGACGCACTACTTAAGAATTAATGCACAAATTCAGTAATATTATTGGGTTATGATGGTGATGTGCAAATTGTATTTTTTGAAATTGTCGTGTTTTTTTGGTGTGCGTGTAAAGTGTACAGTTTGCTATTATACATTGGAAAATGTGCTCACGATGAAATGCCGAGGGTGTTACTAGAGGTTTGGCCGATGTGCAACTTCTGAAAACATTTGGTACCGTTTAATTCCTCATCTGAAGAGGGTTTTCTACTAAACAGATTTTATTGGTCATGTAGGGGTTTGAAGAGCTGTGATTTTTCAAGAGAATCGAAAACCACGAGCTTTCACGAAACGAGAATAATGCTTGAAAAAAAACGTGAATATTTCTTGTCGGCAGCAAAGTTAAAATCTACGAGGTTTCCTTTAAGTACGTATGCGAAAGGATTTCAGTTGCGAAAGTTTTAACCCATCAGATTCCGATTAGCCTATGATAGGATTTTTAATGTTGAGTTTCTACAACTGTTGCAATCTTAATGGGTTAACATCCTGCTGATCCAGTGTGTAAGACAATGGCACATGTACCATAAATTCGACATGGTTGTCGATCTTTTATGGGGTTGTTGATCTTTTTAGGGGTTGTTTGATCTTTTTAGGGGTTGTTGATCTGTTTAGGGGTTGTCGATCTGTTTAGGGGTTGTTGATCTTTTTAGGGGTTGCTGATCTTTTTAGGGGTTGTCGATCTTTTTAGGGGTTGTTGATCTTTTTAGGGGTTGTCGATCTTTTTTAGGGGGTTGGTTTTTGTGTTGGGTACCTGTTGAGTTATATAATTATAATTATGTAGAGGGATTTCTGACGCGTGCGCTATTAAATGGGTAGCAAACAACGTACGGGTACACGCGCGTATGTTTGAACTTGACACTGTCCGACGATATCACAGAATATCGATCGTCAACATAAATATAGGCTATTATTGATGGGTTAGTAAATCGTCGCAGTGTCGTTGTCGTGTGTGTATTTGCATTCAGTATCGGCCTAAAGAGTTTTTCGGTGTTACGCAGATTAGTGAAAATCATCGTGTGTTGTTCGGCCACCATCGCGTGGCACAGTCTTAGTCGTAACGTAATCGTTCGTGTAGCTGCTGCACGCGTTCCTCTCTCCGACGCCCATGGGTGGAGACCTAGGGGGGACAGGGGGACGGTCCCCCCCAATAAAGGTGTTGGGGGACGACCCATGCATTGGTCCCCCCCCCAATCGTTGAGCGTCAAGACTAAAAAGTCATTCAATTTTTTGGCGACGAAAATAGAAATTTATCTTGACTTTTTGGCCCCAGACGACTTAAAAAAGGTCAACTTTTTGTGGCGGTGAAAATAGAAATTTATCTTGACTTTTGGCCAGACGACTTAAAAAAGGTCATCAACTTTTTTGGCGGTCAAAGTAGAAAAGTTTTGCTTGGAAAAAGGTCGTCAGAAATTTTCGTCCGTCAAAAAATCTTGCGTCTTTCCTTCGGCCACTCGTTCGTCCCCCCCCCCCCCCAATCTCCGCCCATGCTGACGCCGCTATTGGCCGACCGCCGCCGCTGCAAAGTCGTTCGTCAGTGTATACTCGAGCTTTTTCAAAAGGTGCGTTGTTTCTGTCAGAATATGTCGATTTTATTTTAGTATTCTGTGAATAGTTGTGAGATGTGGACTTTGCGGCGCACTGCGTAAATCATCAGCTTTACTATGCGTAATTGTAATAATAATAATTTATTTTATTGTAATCCAGGAACATCTTGGTGATTAGATGATAATTATGATTATTTTCGTGGTGGCCTGTCCAAAAATTTACGAGTGACCTGTTACAGAATTACGGAGTCCCAGAGTCTAGGGCATAACTATAGTATAGTGGACCAGACTAGATTTTAATTATAAACAGTAGTAGGGTGACATTTAGATTTCTGAGTTTTATGGCCATGACCCGGTTGCTTGAGTAACCCGACCTAGAATTCTGCAGTGAACTTTCTCGTGCCAGTTTAGAAGCAAATGTTGAAAACTTACTAGTTATAATCTGTATAGATCTATAGACGTGCGCGCACAACTGACCAGTCAATGTTAAAAACCATTTTGCGTTTACAGTGTAAAGCCGTTTGTAATTACTATTCGTAATTTTGTAATTTATTGCAGTTCTGAAAATATGATTGAATTAAATTTGAGGCTGTTAATTGAGAAAACCTGGACCTAAATGTAGGCTATAATTATAGCAGTCCGTTTTAAACTTTAAAATACCCTCGAAAAAATCTCAAAACCTGCGAGGTGCATTTTGTATGACGTAATCAGGGCTTACAGTGTGGCTGGACGGTCATGGACAGCGTCCAAGCACTTATTTCAAAATCTGAACACCGTCCTGCCACTTATTTGGCCCGCACAGCAGGGAAAGGTAAGGAGCGTCCAGGAACTTCTTTTTCAACACTTTAGGCACTGGACGTAATAATAGGACCACGTGATTTCAGCAGTTTCGCAAATAACAAAATAAAGTCGATCAATTGTTAATAATTATTACATTATTCTTAAATCCAAAGTGTATACCATTAGTATTTTACAGACTCCTTAAAACATTTTCACCGTGGTTGGACTGGGAGCGCCTCTAAAACAGTTTCACCGTGGTTGGACTGGGAGCGCCTCTGGGTGGTCTTCTTAAGGCGCGCTATATAAATTCTTGAAATGAATGAATGAATACAACCTGGAAAGGTAGGCCAGCCAAGAGTTCTTGAATTCACTTAACCCTTAAACTGCCGCATACTTCTTGGGTTATTGCACCCCAGACGCCGAATACTTTTTTGGTGCAATATAGGCTACTTCAAAACGTCACAACTCATTGAGAAACAGTGAGGCCTATAGGTACACAGGTATATATATATAGGTATATAGGTATATATGGGTGTTATAGGTGTGTATATAGAGTCTTTATATATACATATACATAGGTATATATATAAGTATATAGGTATATATAGGAATATAGTCATAAACAGGTATATACAGGTACAATTAGGTAAATATAGGTATATATAGGTATGTATAAGTATATAGGTATATACAGGTATATACGCATATATAGGTATATGGATATATACGTATATATAAGTAAATAGGTATATATAGGTGTATATATAATAGGTACATAGGTATATATGAGTATAGATATAGGTGTATATAATGGTATATATGGGTATACATATAGGTATATATAGGTATATATAATTATAGGTTATTGGTATAAATAGATATTTATATAGGTATATTGGCTATATAGCAGTACAAATGTCAAATATGCGTCCACCGGCTATAGTCGGTTCCGGCGTTCAGTGAAAAGTCCGCGGAAACCGAAAGGGTTCGGTTCCGGCAGGTTAAGGGTTAATCAGGCTTAATTCTTTTATTAGGCTAGCCTACACTTTAAGCAGCGCCTAAATCTATCCCAAGTCCCTCGATCGATCTGCTGGATCATGACCCTCTGCAGGTCATGGCTGGACGGGACAAACGTGGCCTTGTTAGATAGGCCTAGGCTAATGGTAGTATAGGCCTACGTGGAACAAGTGCTTTGTTGGTTTGCATGCCAATGGTTGATTTCAGCATTAGCCCACACATCTTGGCTGTGTATAGCCTACACGTTTCATCCATTCAAACGGGCTGCAGTGGCGAAGAATCTTATCCAAGCAGTTGTTCGAAACCTGAGAAAGGTCGATGGAAAACAGTCGGTAGACCTACATGTATATCGAAGAACGTGTGTGTACTATTCGCTAGATGTCATGATATAGGCTAGATTTTGCAATCCATTCAGAATTTCAAGAATTTATGCAGCGCCTCTTGAACCATCCATGGTGATGCAAAGGTTGCAAAACGCTGATTTTGTTTGGGCAGGCGTAGCTAGGGGGCTGCCAAACGTCTGGGCCCGTAGTCTTGGACATTCTTATACGGTGCGTACATGACGTTTTCGGCGTATATCTATCCTGCTCTCGAATAACGATATAAAATGGTAGTCACGGGGCAGGCGCAGACCTGTACTCTCTGAATAGCGGTACTCCCATTCTCGACCAGCTATAAGTCTCTACTCCCTAAGATGGCGTCTGTTTATGACTCGAAACTCGCTGCATTCGGCGACACCTTACACGTCAAAACGTGTTTAAAACATCTGCAATGAACTCGTATCCTTCGTCAACGCCGAACATTATATTGGCTTTTATTTTGGCCGTCACAAAATATTAAAATTTGGCTAAATACCCTAGGAAATTCCATTCGAAGCGCCGCTGCGTGGTATGAATACCAATTTGTGGGTCGCTTGCCTAGCGTGTCTAACGTAGCGGCCGTTCTGTCTGTTGTAATTAGTTTGTTCTAGCGACAGCTTGCATATTAAACTCCACAATAAATCAAACGCATGCCATGTGAAACTGGACAGTCCGAGAAACTAACAAGAAATAGCTCCTTTCAGAATTTTAATTCGGCAACCACTAGCTGAAACCGGTTACGGTTTCATCATATTCTATCCACACATCACCGTTCTATTCAAAATCTTTTTCACTTTCTCGCTATGTAATTTTATTCCTATACATTTGCAACTAACTTTCTTTCACATAATTATTTTTTCCTCTTGTCAAGTCTCATACTTTTGTATTTAGGCTATATTAAATATGAATCGTTTTTGCTTTGCGGCCGTCTATCTACTTGCTTACTTATCGTCGGAGACGATGCATATAAATATATTAGGCTATGCGCATGTGCGATAACCTATAAAGCTATAACCACGGCGTAAGTGAGATGATTTGATAATCCAAGGTCTGCGCCTGCTATATGACTTCCATACTAGAGTAAAATCTGTTAAGAGAATAACAAATCGAAATATAGCCTCTACGCGAGCGCAAGATGCGCCTAGGCCCATAACTACGGCTCCAGGTTCGCAGATAAAAGGTCTGCAGCGCAGAATATGAAACGTCTATTCATATGTTACTTCTTACTTCATGCTTCAGTGACTAGGCTTTGATACGTAGGCAGGTAAAAACAGTGATTAGTTAACTCTAACAATTAAAATCGCGCGTAGCCTAAATCATGCGAACAATGTCATATCATATAGTTTTGGAGGATTTGGAGATTTCATAAAAATCTTTAAAGGTGTATCGATGACCGAGAACGGCAACCAGCGTCGACCAATCGGATGAGCGGGTGCCGACGCGCATGCGCACAGTCACACATCAAATGCAGCGTTGCCACTCCTTGGGTTTTTTCACAAGATCTTGGGTTTTTGGATCCGAACTTGGGAAATGGGGTTTTTTCGGAAGGAACTTGGGTTTTTTGCTTGGGTTTTTTTCGACCAAAAAATCTTGGGTTTTTCGATCCGAACTTGGGTTTTTTGGGAAGAACTTGGGTTTTTTGCTTGTTTTTTGGGTGGAAAATCCTGAAATTATAGACATTTTGGAAAGATTTGGACCAGATGACTAAAAAAATAGGTCATCAGAATTTTTCGGACAGGAAATTGGAAGATTTTTTGGTCCGGATGACTAAAAAAATAAGGTCATCAGAATTTTCGGACGGGAAATTGAAGGCTTCTTTGGTCCGGACAACTAAAATAATTAGGTCATCAGAATTTTTGGACGGGAATTGTGGACGTTTTCGAAGATTTTGGTAACTTGGGTTTTCTTGGGTTTTTTCGACCCTCCAACTTGGGTTTTTTCATTTTTTAGAGTGGCAACGCTGATCAAATGATTAACATGGACGACGTCGTTGAGAACGAAGGAGGAGGACTGAAGTCGAAAGAGCAAAATGGCGACGAGCAATACTCCTCTAATTTTACTAAACTCGACGGATTACTAATCGCCGAAACGGTCGTCAGCACCTGCGTCGAGACCGGCGCTATTATAATTGAACACAAAGACCTGATGGCGGCCAACAGCGATGCGAGCGAAATGAAATCGCCAAGTGTAGGCACTGATCAGTCCACCGTGATTGGCCCGTCACCAGCTGATGATGGTGGCGGTGGTGGTCCGACGGAAGCAAAGCAGGATCCTCTGACCAGGCAGTCGTCCGAGGTCGAGGGCTCGACGCCCGGGTCGCAGAAGAAGGGCCTGCGCGTGTCGTTTCCCGAGGACAAACTGGTGTCGGGATACATGGACCCACCGACTCCATGGAACGATGGTTGGTAAAATGACGTATGCTTAACATTATTATTTTTGAGTTTATTTAGCTCCTTTGTGGAATCATTCATGTGCGTCTTTCGATCAGTCGCATCTGCCAGTGGTTGGTCAGGTTTTCGTGAGGTGTATTTTCATTGTTTTGATTGACGTATGGCCTGTTCACAAAGCCGGATGTAGTAAACTTTCCATCTGAACATTTAAATAATTTATATAGCGCAAAGCGTAGTAAAGGAAATTTTCGGCCGCAATTCATAAACAGTTGGAAAAAGGGGGAAACGTAAGGATATGGAGTGCCATGAAAATAACAAAGAAAAGATAAATGATGCACAAAATGGTGATGATACAACCAAGTTTTTAGTTTGCCAAATCAGAATGAATTGTAAGACTTGTGGTTTTCCTAGTATTACCGAACATGCCCTGATATATTATCTGCTCAGCTTCTGACTAGACTTTACTATTGCTTGTGACTAATAATTACTAGTCACTGTTTATCTTTGAACAACCTCAAATCTCTGACCTTCTCTCGTTTGGTCACGTGTACGGGGGTTTGTCAAACGCCATCACATGTGCTAGGTATACGTACCAAAGAAGTTGTTGTCACTGTAGGACAATTTAATCAGATGAACCGGACTTTATTATAATAATAATCTGAGAACCAGACATCAGACCACATTGCAATAAGGATATATGCAAGAATGACTCATCTCTTTGAATGTGTATAGTGCATAACCTGCCTTTTGTTACCCTCGTGGTATATTGGATATCTGCCTGGCTTCTCCACTGGTTCCTGATTTTTTAAACTTCGATTGTTCTTGAAGCCAACATCGTTGTTATGATATATGACACTTTAGAAGCCATTGGATAAGATAACGAGTATTAATTAATTGTATATTTCTCCATGACAGTGCTCAACCAAGACAAGAGACATACACGATTGGCTAAAATCAATTATAATTATAATTGGCTATTTGTCTTATTAATTAGCTATTAAATCAATTAGTTAAATTGCTAATCAGTTAGAATTGGAATTAGCTGTTTGTCTAATCATCTAGAAAGCCAATTCAACATTTTTAGGCGAATTCTAATTCTACCATTATTGTAATCGTAGTTTTAAACTCGAAAAATTTACAGCACCCATAAAATCCAGGTTGCAGGAACCAGCTTAATCACAAGCGCCCGATCAAATCAAAATCAATAGGCAGGGGTCAAGATCACTGGTGCTCATAATGCCAGAGTGTTTAACCATTACCCTAAACCGTCCTTGCGCCAGTAAAGCATTGTCAGTGGGTCAGAAATGGCCTGTGAGTTGATTCTTTGGCAACCCTGTTCTGGAATCATCCTAAAACAATTCTCCGCCAAAGTTGGGCTGGAAATACCTCTGAGTAGGCGGCACCTTGGAAAGGAGCTACATAATTTGCTGTGTAAAATTGGCTGCGTGCGTGACGCATCCTAGAAGTAACGTGCCACTGATGATGCTAGAGAAATTGCCATAATTACACTTACAACAACAATTATGCTCACAATTACATATTACAATAACAATTACTATCAGGAGCATAGCCATAAAAAGATTCAAGGTGTTTTCCATATGCTAGGTGTTCATAAATGGAGATGATCACAAATTACACGGAGTTAATTTTTAGTTATTTTAGAGTTGAACACGAAAGAATTGCCATGAAATGTGCATGTGTGTGAGTGAGTGAATGAGTGAGTGTGTGCATATGTGGTTTACTGTATTTTCGTGTGCTATGCCTTGCGTGATTAGGTCATCGGGCCAGGTGATTTCTCGGCATGTTGTGTCTTGGTTGTTGAGTTCCATGCAGTGCTCTCAGACTGCGCGCAAAGTGCATGAGCTTTGTTTGTTCAGCCAGATTTCTATCGTGCAACGACCACACAAGTGGTCTTGCGATTCATTGCGATAATCAGGAAAGAGAGAGAGAGATAAGAGATAACAATGTTCATTGCTCAAGTGATCGTGATACTGATGACGGCGGTGATGATTATGATGAAGATGATGATGATGGCGATGATGATGAAGAAGTCGAGGGTGATGATGACGATGAATGTAGAGATGATGTTCGTTTTGTAGCATCGCTATGTTCCACTGATGAGCTCGTGGCGGCCTACCTCAGCGCTTGCGAGAAACTTGGAGTGAAGCCAAACACTCGACTGCTCAGCCAGCTACAGGTAGCATTTGTTCATGCATTCATTCATTCATTCATTCATTCATTCATTCATTCATTCATTCGTTCGTTCATTCATTCATTCATCCGTTCATTCATTCATGCATTAACTTACTATATAGCATTGACTCACTTGCTCTCATACTGCCTACCCACCCACCCACTCACTCACTCATGGGTGGAGTTTGGTTTCCGTTCTTGAGGGGGCTAACCCGAGTCAGGGTCTTATTGGGAGAGCTAGCCTCGAAAAAAAAACCCATTTTCATGGTAAAAAAGTTGAATCTGGGCCTTCTTGGAGGGGTTTAGCCCCCCAGCCCATGATAAACTTCGACCATGCACTCACTCACTTGATCGTTCACTCAATGATTAGATCAGTAATTAATTCATTCAATTACTCTAATGTGAATTCTTTTGCTCAAGTGCTAGTTACAGTATATTGTCATCCACCCAATTCCTTATTTTTTTCACTCGCTAGCTTCATTAATTAATTAATTCATTCTTTCATTCATGCAATCATTCATTGGCTCAATTACTCTGGCATTCATTTGTTTTTCATTCACTCTGTTCATTCACGGATCATTCATTCATGCATTCATTCATTCATTCATGCATTCATTCATTCAATTACCGTAGCATTAATTTTTTCATTTGCTCATCACATTAGTGGACTCAGCCGTTACACAATTTCTCTAGCATTCACATGTTCATTCATTCACTTACTCAGTTATTCATTCACTTCCTTGTTTCTTCTATCATTCATCCATTCATTCAGCTACCCACCCATTGTCAATTCAACTTGGTCCATCACTTGAAGATGCTGTTTCCTGTTAGCTTTCTATGGTTTCCATTGATTGGGCTGTACGTGTTTGCGTGGGCTGGCCAATGGCGGCTCGTCTCATCTTCTATGCATTGTTTTCGTTGAGCACTGATTAATTTTCTCATCTAATACTGAATTTTTACATTGTTTAGGCTGGCTGCCACTGATTAGTTTTCGTACAGTGGAGCTATATAAATTTATGATCTCAGTATTTCCAGCTTTCACTTACCTAAATGATTGAAGCATGTGTGTATTTGTACGTTTAGATGTGTGCATGCTTGAATGTACATGTTTGTATGCAGGGCCGTAGCAAGAACGAACGTGGCCCCCTCCGAGCATAATGTCCGACATTTCTGACGACCTTTTTTTTTAGTCATCCGACCAAAATGTCGAGAAAATATCATAAATTCGCCGTCCGAAAAAGTTGATGACTTTTTGGGGCCAAGATCTCGAGAAAATTTTATATTCGCTGTCTGAAAAAGTCGATGACCTTTTGGACCAAAATCTCGGAAAAATTCCATATTCGCCATCCAAAAAATTTGATGACCTTTTATTTATTTATTTTTAGTCATTTCATTCATTTTTTGGCACTTTTAGGGGCCCTTTCCTTGCCGGGGGCCCCCTTCGGTCGGAGGGTACGGAGGGCGGTCGCTACGCCTCTGTTTGTATGTGTCTGTGAGTGTACGTATTTGTGTGTATAATTATATACCTGTAAGTATGATATGTAATTGCGTATCTGTGTTTGTGTGAGTGCATATGTATATTGATGCATATATTTTTGCTTGTTCGTGTGAGCATACCTGTACTTCGTATGGATGTAACTACGTATTCCTCTGTGTGCTTGTGTGTGTATGTGTGTGTGTGTGCACGCATGTGTGTATACTTGTAAACATGTGTTTATCTACATGTATGTGTATCTATATGTATGTACATGTATGTGTATAACTTTATATATCTTATATATATGTATTATATATAAAACTATTATATATAATAGTTTTTTTCAGGAACCTCTATCATGTGCTCCTTGTCATTCTAAATGAGTTCATGTAGTCCAATAAAAGCCACAGTTCTTAGACAAGCATGCATGATATATTTACAATGGGATCTAATAAAAATGTTGGACAATTTGATACATATTTCATTTTATCCTGTAGCAGTGGTCTTACATTAATTAGTGTCTTAGCCAAGGCCACTAAGCATTGTGATATATAACGTGTCATAGTATGGGACAGATTAATTTATGTGGAGGCAAATGATTTGTTGGATTGACGTTTTTAGGTTATCACGAACTTTGACGACAGAAATGAAACGCTTACATTGAAAAGTGAGTTCAATTAAATGTCTTTAATTTTTAATTCATATGTTGCTATGTTTTTCGACTGTTGTTCCAAATGCTGCGGTTCAATTACTACATGTTTAGGATTCATGAAAGATTATTATTTCAGGATCGTAGCTCTGTTAAGTGAGAATATTACTGTCATTTGGAAGGTACCGTAAATCAACGAGGGAAGGCTTCCTGTCCTAATCTAATCTAATCTAGTGTTATCTAATCTCTTGTTGGCGGACGAAATCTCAACGATGAAGTCCGCTCAAAGTCGAAGTTGGTCTGATGTGGATATCTGGACAGTCTAACCTAAAATGTATTGGCTTCCATGTTTGGCTCATCTGGCTTAAAAGTTAATGCACTGATTTCCATATCAGCTTAGAATCTAATCCTTTGAGCTAATGTACTGGCTTCCACATTCATTTCCATGTCAGCTAATCTAATCCAATCGGATGTACTGGCTTCCATGTAATTGACTAATCTAATCTAGCCGAATGTACTGGCTTCCAGAGTGGTGCTGCACTTAACCCTTTACCGTCTAAGGGTGAGCTTATATATGATTTCCCATACCATGTACTACACTTTGGTCGGTAGAGGTTTAAGCTGGAAGCATCAGTCTTTGGTTGCACATGGTAAACGTATATCCACGATGTCTTAAGAATGGTCCAAACTGCAACGAGTAGACTGTCTGTAGCTGAGGTGCTATATAAATTCTCGGAAAGAATGATCTATCAATGGAGCGCCCCACTTGCTGGTGGGTTAGCTTTCCAACGTCCGTTGGTTCTCATAATAATTAGGTGCTTTTATGGCGCCCTCTGGCCATGCAGTGATCGATGTTGCAATCCAATGATGGATGGAGGTCGGTCCGGGGAGTGGGTGGGGTTCACGACCCCCCCCCCCTCTGGCAGTGTTTTGAGATTTCTCTTTTGGCGTGTATATCTAATCTGGGTGATGTATGCTGTGAGCTGCTGTTGCTTAAATTTGAAGATGGATGGTAATGGTTTGGTGAGGCTGTTGCAATACGTGCGGCGTTTGTGATGCAATTGATTCTGTCGTGGTTTTGCAACGTTGTGGCTTTTTATGGTTTATTTTATTTTTTTGGAATTGTGGATGAATCACTTCAAATGGCGTTTGTGATTGTAGATCAGTTTGGCATTTGCGATTGGATGCAATATGGTGGACTTTGAAATTGTGGCTTTTAATCAATTTATCTGTTGTGATTGGATGTGATATGTGTTGCTTTTTGGCTGTGTAGCTTAATCACTATAGTTGGCAATTTGTGATTGGAAGTAATAATCTGTTGGCATTTGCGAGTGGACATCAAATGGCTTTTGAAATTGCAGCTTTTAATCACTTTGGTCTTTGTTATTGGATGTGATATGTGTTGCAATTTGGCCTTGTAGCTTGATCAGTCTGGCATTTGTGTCTTTGTGATTAAATGTCTTTAGATGATAATCTGTTGACATTTGAGATTGCGAGTTGATCATTTGATATTTGCAAGTGGACGCAGTCCAATGGCTTTTGAAATTGAAGCTTTTAATCACTTTGGCCTTTGTTATTCATGCAATCTGTTGTCTTTTGGCCATATTTAAGAGACAATATATAAATGCATTTAATGAATGAATGAATGAACGAACGAATGAATGATGAATGAATATATTTGAATTAAGTCAGTTTGGGACTTCTAATCTTTTCCTTCAACTTATTCAGACGAGAATTTCGACGCAAAACATTGCGAGACTCTGGAGGAAGTCTTCCGACGCGTCCAGTTCCGCACGGTTGACCTGGAAGCAACAAAACTGGAGGAAGAGGTCTGTATTCCTTCTTACTCTAAGCATTTCTCTTGTATTTCTTTTCTATTGTGTTCCATTTTCAGGGACCTTGAACAAGTCCTTCTCTCACTTTTTTTAAACGTTTTGGTGTGAAACTTCGATTCGGTGTCTGCACTGCAATCGGGAGCGCCTCTGAGTAGGAATCTTGAAGGGGAGCTATATCAAGTGCACATATGTAGAAATATTTTGTTGTATTTAATTCATGACGGTTGCTCTAGAGTTCAACGAACTGACAGCACAAGGTAAGGTGATTTAATTATGTTTTTAAATACATTTTGTATGGATATTTTTGTAGTGTATTGTGGTTGGTCTCTCTCCATTTGGATTGATCTTCCTCCCTCGCTACGGGCTGAACTAATGACAATTTTTTTTGTCTTACCAGTACAATCTCATTCTTTGAATGCATTTTTTTGCCGGAGTTTTCGTGCTGAGAGCGCCTCTGAATAGTCTTTCAGTAAGAGGCGCTATATAAATATATGGATACGATGCAATTGTTGTATTGTATATATTATTGTCATTGTTTTTTATTGTGTTTGTTGTTACTGTTCTTCCATCAAGCAATAATTGACGATCTCTCAACATCTTACAGGAATTAATTATCTTGCACTTAGGCTTCCATCTAGCGGGATTTTCTTCCCCCACTATCTTTATGCACGACTTTTATCAATGATCAGTTTCTGTTATCGCATTTGTTGTTTTCAACCGTGTAGAAATTATCTTGAGTAAGATTTATTTGGGAACAACAAATGAATGTTATGTACCGGGTAAATGTATATAATATGTTTGTTGTGTTGCTTGTGTGTGGTTGTAAGGTGGGTTTTAACGTGAGATTCTAGAGCAATTCATGAAAGGGAGAGAGTGAATATTGAATGAACTGAACATCTTCTCCCACTTTGAAGACATCTTTGTTGGACTAGAGTGATAGCCACTATACATAAGTAGCTGCTTCTGGATATATATAGTCAGGTGACTTTGTAGTGTATTGTATTAATCATTTATAAAGCGCCTCTAGTAGGGTGAACCGCTCGGAAGCACTCCCAGTTTGCAAGGCCCCAACATTCCAACAAGCAAGAAGAAGCAGGTTTTGAGAAGAAAGAATGAAGAAGAGAGACTGCCAAAGAGAAGTGTAGAGCGTACAGAATGAGATATCGTATTCCAAAGTGAAATACCAATTGAGGCAAATGATTGAGACCGAGCCATAGCAGTTTTAGAGCGAGGAACCAAGAGTCAGCTGTTGTGTTTAACATTTCTGTGAAATAATGAATCGAACTTTCAGATAAATTCTGTTTTCAGGGAGCGGTCACGATATTCGACATGATAGAATATTACGAATCGTGTTTGAAGTTGAACATATCGTACAGTAAGAACCTTGGACAGCGAGGCTGGCAGGCGTGCTCACGAATGATCAGGAAGGTCGGTTAGCTGTCAAGTGTTAAATATATCAGCTCATTGTTATCATTGTGGGAGGGGTCAATTGTTCTGTGGGGCTGCTCAATTGTTGTGTGTGTGGGAGGGTTGCTCAATAGTTCTGTGGGGAGGGGGTTGCTCAATAGTTCTGTGGGGCTGCTCAATAGTTCTGTGGGGGTTGCTCAATTGCTGTGTGTGTGGGAGGGTTGATCAATAGTTCTGTGGGGTGGGGGTTGCTCAATAGCTCTGTGGGGGGGGGGGGTTGCTCAATAGTTCTGTGAGGGGGAGGTTGCTCAATAGTTCTGTGGCTAGTATTCTGGACTGTCAGTTGAGAGATCAGGGTTAAAAACCCACCAGGGCAGAAAATTTGTGTTGAGTTTTATACTCCACCAGCACCCCTAGCAAAGTCAGCTGTAATGGGTACACCGGTTGTACATTGTTGATGGGAAGATGATACGGCAAGGGAGAGGACTATTCTTTGTTAAGTAGGATTTTTGCATTGAGAAGTACCGCATTGAACAGTGTTCTATTGCAATTGTATTTGTGTCATGTTGTTATTTAGGTGCACTAGGTGCCCCTAGCTGCGGGATTTTATCCCTTCTTCGGTCTCCCTTTTTTATAGGTGCTAATGTTTTTTGCTTTTTTACTTGAGAATGCTTTGCCTTGAAATTGCTTTGAACAGTAAAAAGATTGATTGATATTTTATGCCAATGTTGTTGCATCTGTTGCTCTGCGGTTTTGTAACTTGCACATAATATCAGTTTTTCGAGCTGTCTGCGTGGGTGTGAATAGGAATTCGATCAAATATCTATGCGGTGTGGTTAAAGTTATGCTAGGAAACATAATCTTCTCCCACCAGAATGAGTAACTGGACACTCTCCTAGACCTTGTCACATTTTCTAGAGATACCACACAGTGATTCATTCAATTTCATTGACTTGTACTTAAGGGATTTGTCATCTGTACAGTTAACTTGTTTAACATTAATATTTTAGTAATTTAATTGAAATTGTGATTTAATTTGCACCTCTTACTGCGAATTATTACTTTGATGTATTATAATGATGCTTTAAATCCAATTGTACATTTGCAAGTGCAGTAATAAAGAAAGTACTTACTTACTTACTTAGCAATATTGACTAGAATACAGGGATTAAATTACCAGCACAGCTACTGCTAGATCAAAAGCCATCAGCATTTATGCATGCAACCTTCACTCCCACAGAGAGCTTCAGAAAGCAGGTTCATTGTACGGCTAATGACTTTGGCCCTCGTATCATTTGAGGCGTCTCGAATATGTGAGGAATGTGTTCATTCAAGCGGACATTTAATGGTGTGTAGTTCTGGCTACAACCAGAAGCAGCTACATTCGTTCTCTGACCAGCATGCTGATTTGATCACACCATTCTAATAAATCACTCTATTTTTGCTCCATAACAAATTTTGTGGCTGCTGCATATTATCTGCTAGGAAATGAATGTTTTTTGGTTGAGCTGTAAAACACATTTTCATGCTGGTCCATTGTTATTGTTAAATTCCTGTAAATTCAGTGAATTTTTACACTTGTGAAAATTCAGTAGGTTTTATGCTCATGAAATTTTGTAAAAAATTAAGGTTCCTGTAAATTTGGTAATTTTTTAGGTTGAGGACTGTTAATTCATTTGATTTTGGTACTCATGTTAATTCAGTAAATTTTTCCACTTGTGTAAATTCAGTTTAAGTTTTGCATTTTTTTAAATTTAGTGAATTTGTTCATTTATGTAAATTCAGTAAATTCTGGCACTCATTTAAATTCAGTAAGTTTTTGCATTCCTTTAAATTAAGTAAATTTTTACATTCCTGTAAATTCAGTAAATTTTTACATTCCTGTATATTCAGCAAATTTTCACTTTCCTATATATTCAGTAAAAAAATTATCAATCCTGTAAATTTTTTAATCCTGTAAATTCAGTAAATATTTGCATTCCTATAAATGTAAATATTTACATTCCTGTAAATTTTCCTTTCCTAAGAATTCAAGATATTTTTTGATTCCTTCAAATTCAGTAAATTTTTACCACACCATGCAGAAAACCAATTTAGAATTTTAATTGCTTTTGAATCAAGAGCAGACATTTTATCTTGTGAATTTTTTCTAGACGCCATGCCTCGAGAATCTGGAGGCTCGTGGTTCATCGCTGTCTGACTTTGTCATGCCATTTCTCGGTCGATCTTTACGGGTTGGATCAGCGCTCACCAGTCTACACTTGGAATTCACCGTCACTTCGGGAAAACCACTTCAGATCCTTGGTCAGATATATCATGTCACGTCTTTTATTTAATACGCGATAAATGTGCATTAAGAATTTGAGTACAACAGAGAATATTTATAGAAAAAGGTTGATAAAAGAGTTCTAAGAGTGTAGATTCTGTATAAAGAAAGCTGTACTACGCTGTAGGTGATTTTACAAATAAACATGCGAGTGTATGCATTTGCATGCGTGCACTTTTGTGTGAGTTTTTCTCTAAAACCATGATTATTGATTTTGCGTTTATTTAATGCTCACTGTTTTATTAACTGTCTTGCACCATATGATGTATTGAGGCTGATTATGTGATTTTTTGCTTCAGGTCAAGACAGATTTATATCTTATTTGCGATTTCCCATCAAATGATTTTTATGTTTTTCATTTACAAAATTGCATAAATTCAGGTGCAACAACCATCCTGAATTTTTTTATTGACTTTCTTTTAATATCAGTGTGTAATGTGTATGGTAACTGCCGATAAGTCCGGGTCACATATGATGATTAATTTTCTGGTGTTGCTTTACAGTCGCAGCGTTGAAGGTGAACGAGACATTGAAGGAGCTCTACCTGGCAGACAATAAGCTCATGCCGTCCGATGGCATTCAGCTCGGAAGTCTTCTCAAGTACAATCGGACGCTACATCTGATGGACCTTCGAAACAACCATCTACAGGTGAGCATCACAGGCAGAACAGTTATTTAGCTCCATTGGGGAACAGATTTTTGCGAGGCACAAGTATGAATGGAGAAGTCACGACACTGTGTTTTGTTGTGAGGGAAGGAATTGCTCAGAATCCCTATACAGTAATTGTGTCAGTGAGGGGTTGAACCCTGTACGCCTTACAAGGTGACCGCTCTAACCAGTCACCTCCCTTGTCAGTTGATTATATGATTTGTGATTAAATTGTAATCAAATCATCACTGTTGCGCCTTGTGATGTTGGATTACTGTTTTTCTAAAGTGGTCATCAACGTTTTCGATTTGAACATTACATAATATTCTTTCATTGCTCCTAAATAATCGTACACAAGATAATTTCTAAACAGTTTCTGAAACAACAAAACTGATTGGAGAAACTGATCATTAATATACACTTAGACAGTGCATAAAGACAATGGGTTAACGAAGGGAAGAAAATCCCACTAGGTAGGGGCCCTAACATTTGATGGGCATAATAGTTCTAAGTTATTTGCTTGTAACTTTTGGATGTTTCTTAACTTCGTGTGTTTCTCTCCTTGTCCAGGACACTGGCTTCCTGCACATCTGCGAGGGCATCTGGGAGCAGGGCAGGAGCAGCGGACTGAACACTCTCGTCATCTGGAACAACCAGCTGAGCTACCAGGCGATGAACCATCTGTCTCGAGCGCTGGTACGTTGCGCCGAATTATACTCGAGATTGAAAAGACTTTGAACATGTGGGTGATTCCAATTTCAGAATACTGGATATTGAAATTTGCATAGAATTATAGACAAAATAATTATAGCGTGAGAACCATTATCGAAATCCCATTCTGATTTCCTCAGTGGATGTTCAACACTCTTTCGTCTATAAGTGGTTTTTCTTCAGATTTTAAAAACACCGCGAAATGGTCAAGGTCACGGTGTTAAATCGTCAAATGTGGTCTCTATGTGAAACTTGTAGGCAGTCATAAATAATCTAATCATCAATAGAGCTGAATAATGACACGATGAACACCTTTCTAGCTCTCATACAAGCTGAGATACAGACGTCCAAAGGAACTAGGTTGAGCGGGTCGGGTAAAATTTTGATGACCCGTAACTGGGAAAGTTGTTGACCCAAAACTTTTGTTTTTGTTTTTACATGTCTCACATAGCCCAACAAGTGTACAAAATTTCATGTCGATCTGAGTCGATCATGTTGGCTGAATTGAAATGGAATCATCTGCTATACGAAAAAAATGGAGGTCATTTATTCATAGACATCGCCGCCAAATGGCTTGCATCAGAAAGCAGTGGTGGTGATGATATGAAGTGTGGATTGTAAAACAATATGTCACGTGTCTTCTGGCTTTCAGATGAACAGCACGTCACTTGAGACGTTGAACTTGGGTCACAACAATCTAACGAACGAAGGAATGCATCGACTGAAGGAAAGTCTACTCAAGAACAAGTCACTACTGCGCATCGGATTACAAGCGTCGAAAATCACATGCGAAGGCAAATATTATGTCAAATCTACTGTTTGTTTACTTTTAAAGAAATATTTTTCATCATCATCATCTTTGCCACTTCCTGATGCCAGCCATTTGGTGGCAATGGGTACGAATAAATGACGTTCATTTTCATCGGTCTTCTTTTTAAAAGTCTATTGCTCTCCTCTAAATGGTTTTAGTCCAGTTGATGAACATTATGTCCTCATTTATGTATGTGTTTCTTTATGTGTTTATAAATTCTATTGTTTACATATTTATTGTTTACTTTGTATTTATTTCTGTTTTTATTTGTTACGTTTTTATTGAGTTATATTATTCATACGGTTTTGTATCGCTTATTCATTTATTAATTCGTTTATTGTTTACTATTTATTAATATATTTGTTGTGTGCAATTCATGATGGTCAGTAATCTAAGGCTTTGGTGAGTTTTCTTTTGGCAAAGGCATCAACTCTAGATAGGGTTAGATTATGTGGCCTGGGTCGAGTATTTTGTGTGGTGACCTTGTAACTTTAGAGGTCAGAGGTCATGAAGAATGTGACAAGATGTTCTTTTTCTGCCTTTCTAAAGGAGCCGTTGCTTTGGCCGAATTCATTGCCGAGAGTATAACTCTTGTTCGATTGGATCTGCGAGAGAACGAGATAAAGACGGGAGGACTGATGGCGCTCTGTCTTGCACTCAAGGTCAGCGAGTCTGTCACACGAATCGACCTTGACAAAGAACCAAAGAAAGAGAGTGTGAGTTACAATCTACTCTTTTGTTGCTCACTTCTGTGCGTTCATGCAAGCTTCATCAGACATAATTATGACTATAATAATTATAATATTTATTTGTTTCAGTGTATTCTGTTCAATGCACGTTTCAAATCTGCATCAATTTGCATAGTCGTTAATGTCTATATTTTTTCTATGAGTTAGAAGCATTTTATATAGCGCCTTTTCAAGACCGCTTTTCTTTGTTGATTTCTGAGAACATATTATATTGCCTACTCCTTTTGAAATTTTCAATCTTTTAATTCTCATGCATGTATTTCAATTGCTCGAGCTGCGTCAATTCTTATTATTTGTGGGGCGTGGTGGTGTAGTGGTGTGTTCGGTGCCTTGCGGCTGGATTGTTCCAGGTTCGAATCCACCTCATGCCGCCGTTTAGGGATCTTGAGCAAGTTCTTTACTCTTTACTCACAATTGCTCAACGCTTCGGCGTGAAACTCCACTTCAGTGTCCACGCTGTAGTCGGGAGCGTTTCTGAGTAGCAGTCTTGAAGGGGCACAATAACAAAATGCACATACATACAATTCTTAATTGTGTATTGTCTCATCATCTGTGAATGCATTGTCTGTCTCATCAGGGCGTGAAGGATTACGCCGACCAACAGAAGCGTCTCCTCGCCGACATCTCCAACTACATGCAGCGCAATCGAACGCTCGCAAGACAACGCGAGGAAGACGAGATAACCATCGCTCAGGAGACGGATTGCAACGCGACCACGTCTCCAACGACAACGACCTCTGCCGAACCCGACATCAAAACCGAAAACATTCCAGCAACGGAGACGCAGCCACGATGCGACGAAACGGAAACCAAGGATGAAGAGGTGAATGGAGCATTGGAAAAGAGGGAAGACACGGAGGAAGGGTCGTTCGAGGATAGGGTAGCAAGGGAAATCAGTCCACGACATCGCATGAACCTCACTCTCCAGCTGCGCACGCGCTGCGAGATGCTCGAGTCGCCCGACTTCGTCCCAGAGTCGGAGATGCAGGTAACGAGTCCACTGTCATTGGAAGAGTCGACCACGACTTCGACTCCGACGGGCGTCCGACACAACAAGCGCAAGATCCCTCTCGACATTCCTCCGTCGCCGATGGTCTCGTCGCACGGCCGCACCGTTCTCGTTCCCGTCTTCGAGGACCCGCTGTCGCCGAGTCTCGACGACATGGCGCCGTCCGGCAAGACTTGCCCGTCGAAGTCGTACAACGTCATGGCGAGCCTCGACACCGACTGCGGCGTCACGTCGACGGTCGTCGGCGACGACTGTCAGGCGTCGACTTGCGACAAGTCGGTCGCGTCCAACGCGGAAGAGATGGCCGTTGCGTCCCCGAAGTCGGAAGAGTCGATGTCAATGCCGTCTAGTCCGGATGGATCCTTCTCGTCGGCTTCAATCCAGTCGGACTCGAGTCCCACGCTGCTCCGGCCGATTCTGTCACGGTCCGTTTCCCTTCCGGGCGACGTTCCGCCCGGCCGACTCTCGCACAGGAAGTCGACACTGAAGGCAACTCGACCGAAGCACCGGTTCCAGGTGAGCAAGACAGTCCTGCCCCACAAGCCGCCTCTCGGTCGACGTGGGTCCGGGTCCCACAAGACGCCGTCGCCCGGGGTCGTGGCCGACACTCCGCCGCGGTTCGGACCGTCGGAACATTCCACGCTCGAGAGCACTGCGTCGTTTCCGATGACGATGCCGCTGATGACATCATTCCAGTTGCAGACGACCTCCGTGATGGGCGACCCTTCCGGAAGGGACGGCTGGTCCGGTTTGACAACGTTGACCAAAACTTCCTGCGATACTGTCAGCGCGTCTGGGACTTTTCCCACTGTCAGTGATACTGTCAGTGCGTCTGGGACTCTTCCCACTGTCAGTGATACTGTCAGCGCGTCTGGGACTCTTCCCACTGCCAGCGATACTGTCAGCGCGTCTGGGACTCTTCCCACTGCCAGCGATACTGTCAGCGAGTCTGGGACTCTTCCCACTGTCAGCGATACTGTCAGCGCGTCTGGGACTCTTCCCACTGTCAGCGCCACTCCGATCGAACAAAGTCTCCTGCACACAGATTCACTGCCCACTGATGGCCAGACCACCTCAGAAGTTGATTCGCTGCAAACCGATAATGTTGCACCAAGCTTTCCACTAAACAACGCTGTTCCTCTACATCTCTCAGCGAACGGGGTTCTACCGAACTCGGTACAGGTACCATCGGCAGATTTGGAAAGTCCAAAATCAGAGACACTTTGCGATGATCCTGTTGTAGTCACCAGCTTGACCAATCCTACCACATCTCCTCCTACTACATTTCCTCCTACTAACACCGAAGACAGAAACGTTGATGACTTTAATACCGAAGAGGAGCAGAGCGTGGATTTCATCGGAACCTCAGGAGCTTTGGACGGCGAGACATCAACAACGTCTGTTAATAATAAAGAAAACAAAGAAATTCCGGGACTTGACGACGTGCAAAGCTCCTCTTCACTGTCGTCTGAAACCGAAACGGGTGAAACCTGCAGAACAAGTCACGACGACGAGGCCAACGGGGTACCAGATGAGCCACAGGATACAGATGATAATAATATATCGTGTGATAAGACGCACGAAGTGGGTGATACTACGTCAGGTAGTGATAAGACATTGAGAGTGTCCAATGAGGATACAGATGATGATATATCGTGTGATAAGACGCATGAAGTGGGTGATACTATGTTGAGCAGTGATAAGACATTGAAAGTTTCCAATGGACTGAAGCTCGGCTTTCCTCAGGACGTCATCGATATGGCTGAGCTTGCAGATGACGTGCGAAAGCTGCACCTCGGAAACGCGGCCACCCATTCTGGTAAGTCCAATTGAAAATTAAATGAGTACGGTAGGTTATCGTGGGGACAGATTTTCAATCATTTTCAAGAATATATAGTAGTAGTTGTTGCAGTTTAACGTCACTGTATGATAGCAGAGATCATTAGCGACGCCCTCCTCCTTTGCCCAGTCTTTGGACTGGCACAGTGCAACCAGTAGCGAAGTATTTATATGGCCCCCCTTCAAGAAGCCCACTCTGAGGCGCTACCAGTCCAACCGCCGTGAGACAAATAGTTTTAATATTAATGTAACGCAAAATTAGTACAACCTTTTTTTCTTGCATGTTTGGTTTGCAGTACTGTTGGCATTCCAATAAAGAACATTCTCTTCTATGCCGCAATTTATTGTCTTGTATTGTGTTTGGCCATTTGTAAAGTGCTTTACCCAGCAAAAGCCTTTCAGAAGTGCTCCGAGTGCGATCTACCCTGAGAAAAAAGGCAGGATTTGACCAGAGAGAAAGGTGAAGCGAACTGATGGTGGAAGTCCATAACATAGAGAGGGACCTATGCAGGCTAAGCATTCTGGATGAGACATGTATCACAATTCAAGCCCAAATTGACTGAATAAAAACGGACATGTTTTGATTTTGGTATGTAGACATTTTGTGCTACAAGTCGCATCATATAGTTTGCTACAGCCAAGCCATATAAACTAAGTGATTGAGTGCCATAATTAATTAACTCGTTAATTATTAAGCACATATTTACATTGTTTTTGTGTCCTGTTGTTTTATTTCAGGCGACCATTTCGATACGAAGAAGTCAATAGTTTAGATGATTCGTGATCCAAAGAATCATGTGACCGTGAGACATTTTGTGGCACTGCTCGGCGTGCTCATCTCTGCTCACACTCATGCATGATATGAGTCCATCTACGACCAACCAACCATGTTCCTACATTCATCAGTGTATCCATGCTCGACTCTAGGCAAATACGGTTTCCTACGATCGTACACCGGACCACGTTTCTCATCAATGCCAAACTTACGAAGATGGACAACTTTTTATCTGTGTGGCTGGGGGAGGGAACGTGGACGCTGGGTTAGGTCTTGTACGAGGCTGTAATCGAGGGTATATGGCGGGTATACAGCTTGTGCTCGCGTCACAAATATTTGTGTGTAGTATATGGAAAAATGGCCTGTGGCAGACAGCTGTAGTGTGTGCTCGCTGTAATTTTTGCCAGTACAGCCCTGGTTGTGTATGTGTAGCCCTTGGTAATAGTTACTAACCTGAGATCTTTTGCTGTGGATGG
The DNA here is from genome assembly GCA_945859605.1 of Lumbricus rubellus. Taxonomy (NCBI): domain Eukaryota; kingdom Metazoa; phylum Annelida; class Clitellata; order Crassiclitellata; family Lumbricidae; genus Lumbricus; species Lumbricus rubellus. The sequence continues at coordinate 1,869,022 of OX243817.1, forward strand.
GCGGAATGTGTGGGTGTTTTTGGGTAGTGGTTTGGACAGCTTGTTGGTCGCTTTGGGTTCGGAGTGATACTTTTATTCGAGTGTGATAATTGGTGTCGAGATGCAATATTTTGGGTGAGAATGGTTGTTTGGGTGTGCTAATGGCGTTAAGATATTGTGGGAAAGTGGAAGTTCTTTGACTAGTGAAGTTGGTGCGAAGGTGTGAGATTTTTTACGTGAATACAGTTGAAAATTAATGAGGATTTGAATTTATGAGATTATTAATTTATTGAGAGTTGTGTGGATCTGGCGATCGGACGAAAGGGTTTCAGAACGGAGGATTTACATATTATTGGACTTTCGGTTGAATTCAAGAAAAGCCATCTTTTAATCCCGAAACGGAGTTTACAATGTCACCGATTTTTTATAGGCCAATGTTTAATGGAATCTTTGGATTGAGCTCTACACACAAGATGGCTGTGTTATGACTATTCGCAATGTTTTCAGACGTTGAACTTGTGGAGTTTCAGTCCAATTGTCTAGCTGATACTATATATATATAGCCATTCTAGAACAAGCACCAAGGAATGTTTGTCTCGTAATGCCGTTGAGACCGTCGCAATATTAACTTTAGGACGCTGAACAATGATGATGATGAGGAGTAGGAGGAGGCATTTGCACGTAGAGAACTTGTCAGAACTTTTGTGAGTTGAGACTGATTCTGACTCACTGTAGGAATGATTAGCATCGTATGATTCATGATTAGCATCGTATGATTCATGATTAGCATCTTATGATTCGTTGTTATTATCATCATGTTAACCCATTCTGCACTACACACTCGATGTTCTGAACTGTTTTTTTTGTTGAGAGATATATGAACAACTGACATATGATGCTTGTTTCGAAATGACTTTGTCTGGCAATTATTATTATTTAATGTTTATTAATTATTATTCTATAAAGAACAAGTGTCAATGAGCAGTTGAGAGAGGGTCTTTGCTAAAGGTCTTCCTATACAGGCATGCGGATTTAGTGTTTCATGGTCAGGTACCAAAAATAAGACGAAGTTGTGGACAGACAATTTTTGTGAAATTTTAGTTGTTGAAAGTTTTATTTTTCCAAGAGCAAAGCTTTCTGCCATGCAGTAAAAGGTAACTTGTGTGTTGGACCATTCTGCTGGAAATAGCATTCAATTAAAATTGAAACATTTTTTCCAGAAACGAACTTAGTAACATCTCCAGTGTGCTCATGAGTTGCACGTCTTTATATTATTGGTCAGCTATCCACATTTGGTTTGTTATTCTTTATGGATACTGTCATAGCAAGCATAATTAGCATCACCCTCCTCCTTTCTCCAGGCTTGGGATGGGCCCTACCAGAGTATTGTATTGTATTGTATTTAAACATTTATAAAGCGCCTCTAGTAGGGTGAACCGTTCAGAGGCGCTCCCAGTGCGCAAGGCCCAGCGAGAAGAAACAGGTTTTGAGAAGAGACAAAGCAGAGGAGAGACTACCAGAAAGAAGTGTAGAGCGAACAGAAGGAGAAAGGGCATTCCAAAGAGAAGGACCAATTGACCGAGGAACCAAGAGGTCAAATCTGTTGGATGAACGAAGTGGACGGTGGGAGGAAGCTGAGTGAGGACGAAGTAAAACATCAGTGAGATATTTTGGGGCAAGACCCCGTTGAGCCTTTATGATCAGAGTGAGGATCTTAAATTGTGTGCGAGCACGGAGAGGAAGCCAGTGGAGTTCATGAAACATAAAGGTAGAGATGTGAGAGTACTTGGGAAGGCGGGCAATCAATCTAGCAGCTGAGTTGAGAACCGACTGAATCGGTGAAAGACGAACTTTGGGAAGACCAATGAGGAGAGCATTGCAATAGTCAATTCGTGAACATATAAAAGCATGAATTAAGGTAGTGAAGATGGAGGAGGAGACAGAGCGACGAATGGCTCTGAGACGTCTTAAATGGAAATATGACGAGCGTGTCACATTGGAAATATGCTTAGTAAAGGTAAGTGAGCTATCAATTACAACACCCAGATCCCGAACACTTGAAGAGAAGGAAAACAGCGGAAATTTTTCAGAGAGCAGAATGAAATCAAGCTTCTGAAGCTGCTGGGGAGTACCTAGCCAGATGAACTGAGTCTTTAAAGTATTAAGCGAAAGGCGATTTGAAGACATCCATGAGTGGAAATGAGTAGTAAGGGATTCAATAAGAGCAACTAATAGCAGCTGGGAAGATGAGGGACCATGGACAAAAGCCTGAACATCATCAGCAAAGAGATGGCCAGCAGCATTACAAATCGGAAAAAGAGAAGAGATGTATGAGTAATGAGTATGAGTTTACCTACAAGAGTTTACCTACAAGAGGTCTGTAAAATGTTAAAGGGAGATTTTTAAACATCTGGGTGTGCATGTGAAACTGAATGTTCCGAATGCTGTTCCACAAATTCATGATGAGGAAAACTACTGTACTGATGATAATAATAATAACTTTATTTGTCATGTAGAAATGTTACAATTAATTTATAACAGAATTACTTTTGAGTACAGTAATTATATGTTGTAGTTATAACAAAACTTAATGATATACCAGCACTGACAATATTTATTATATATATATAATATAAAAGTTACACTTTTTATTGGTGCCTGTGTTTATTCACAATATGCACCTTAGCATATTCGAGGAAGATCTTGTCTTCTACCTGATCCTAGACCATCCTATTCAACGACGTCACAATCACTTTCCACGTCTGCCTCCCTAATGCAACTTCTGTTATTGCACCAAGAAACATAGGCATTTTACAGTCCTGACTAATATTATGTGATGCAATTAGGCATCACTCCTTGTAGCCGGATATTCAAGATGTCCTGTACGCTTAGATGGATTCCAATGTCACAGTGCAGTAGCACTGTAAATGCCAAAGTGTTTTCAGTGAATGTTCAACTTTCCAATTAGTTTGTATAAATTGTGCCCGCAGGCATTCTTTGCAGCAGAGGCAAAATATGATCATCAAAGTTAGTTTTTTTCACAATTTGAGAGTTTGAAAATGGAAAGTAGGAATTCAGAAAATGAGAATTTTTCATAGAGCTTTTTGTGAACTTCTTAAGCGTTTCACTTTGTGTATCATTAGTGCTTTAGAGTGAAGAGATATGTTCTTTAAAAAAATAGTTAAAGAAATGGGTTTCCATTTTCCAGGCTTTTGTGCATGGGCACCCACGTGCACCATACCTAAAACATGCAGCTACTTCACGCCGTTGGCTTTTAGGAAACTAGCGTCTTTTGCATTCCAGCTCAAACTGGCGTTGTCGTTCAGGTGTCCTATAAGTCAGGCGCGACTTCCCTGGGGCCAGGCTTACACCTGTAAAGCAGTTAGTTCTTATAAGCTGTTGAATGGTACTTGCAAGCGAACTATAGTGTTTAGCATTGCCGGCTGATGCACGACCTCCCTGATCGATTCTCCAATTGTTGTCTTTAGTGCGAGACAAGCAGCAGACAATAAGAGCCTGCGAATACGCAGCTTTCTCAAACGAAGCTTGGCACAGCTCCTTGGTATCGTCGGCGGCATCGTAGAACTTCAGGCTTGGGTTTTTGAAGGCAGCGATTGACGGTGCTTTGAAGGAGCTGAGAGTGAATACAAGATGGGAAACGCAGAGCGGGATGTCCTTCAAATTTGCTTCAATTCGATGTTTTCCAATACGTTAGTAGTCGTCCATCTTGTCACCGGAGTGCCACACAAAGGAGCCTTTGTACGTGGATCGCCAATCCACGTAGCCATACCACTCTTCTTTTATAAACATCAGGCAGGTGGCGTCTAGGAAATCCCGGCCGTGGCTCGGGTAATTCCAGGAGAGGTCAAAGATGACGTGGTTGAAAGTGTCTGGCACAGCGTAGAGCAGGACCATCAGGTGAATCGTGGAAAATGGTGCCACTCCATAATCGGACAATTTGCTGGTTGTACTGTCTGTCTGGAAAGCCTACAACAGCAAAGTGAACCATTGCCATCTTCCTTCATTTCACCCTCTCTGTTGTTTATGACTTTGGCATCACCATATACCATTTACTGAGAGCTCACCTTTAATCCACAAATCAACCTCCCTAGCCGTGAACTGGCTTCCCAATCGGATTTCTTGACGTGGCTTCTCAAATAGCCTTCTTGACATGCGATGCTAGCTGTACTATATCAGCACCTGTCTAGTCACGTTCATGACAGCTTATCATATTCAGCAGGTCGAAGAAATTATACTGCAAGTTATATTCATTTTGTTGAGCTCTTGCTGAAACAGCACAGCCAGTTACAAATTACAATTAAGGAAATTACTAGAGAAAATTGCAAACAAATTATGCAAAGAGAAGATACATAAAAGAATTTCTGCACGTCATAAGGCAGATCAAGGGTAAAATAATCAGGTCAAATGACCTGTCGCAACCTATGGTGGTGCCCCACCCCACGGATATTTAGCAAGAACTTTTTGGTCGGTTCAAATATTATTCGACTAACACTAAAGCCCATGCAATGGCGAATAATTTAGAACGCTAAAACGACGGATTACTATAATTATTATGTATTTGTGCCAACCTTCAATTCAGTTCCATTGTAGACGAGACGTTGTTTGTCGGCTTCTACGTTCATCCGATGCATAATGTCCTTCTTCAGTTCCAGAATTATCTTTTTTGCACTGTACACAAACGACTCATCTTCCCCGGTCAGCGTGGTCACTCGGATCGTCTGATACTGGTCAGCGTCAGCGGAAACCTGGTCGTGTTGACCAATATCATCGGACACAGGCATTTCAGGAAAAAGGAATTTCAATGTTTCCACACATTCCTTCAGACAGGAATTGTCCTCCGTGATTTCCTGCTCACATCCATCGTAAGGGCATATCCAGTCGATTTTTACCTTGGTTGTTACACACTGCCGTTTTTTAAAAACAACACAACATAATAATAATGCCATTTAATTGAACTCTCCCAAGTTTTTTAGAGCTACTTAATAAATCGAACAAACATGGTCGAAGAACATTCACGAGCACTTAGTATTATAATTAAAAGTATGTTTATTGAAACCTTAAACCACTTCTATCAGCACTGAAACAGCTGATTAATTTTTTTAAGTGATCAGCTTTAAATGCAATCTGGAAATCAACAAAATTCGAGGACTCTCTTTCTCACTTCACCCAACTTGATTTCCCCACACTTTGGGGTTAGGCAAAACACTGATACCTACTGCAGCATGTTTGAATAGGCTTCACGACATTTGATATCTCTGTGTCGGCCGTGCTAGACCGAGATAATTGCAAAGCTTTCTGCTCAGCTGGTAGTTAAGTTTAATTAAGATTACTGCATAACTTGTAAATGTAAAGCGCAGTGCGTCTTGCAGGCGTTTCAATAAAGAAAAGATATTATTATTATTATTATTATTATTATTATTATTATTATTATTATTATTATTATTATTATTATAATTCGGACAGGTTCAAAGGCCAGGTAGTTCTACTAAATTAAGTCCTACCCGTAGGCAATAGAGCGCTGGATGAGTGCATTCTTCCGTCAGCGGTTCACGCGGAAACTCCCTCGACAGTTTGTCCACGTTGCAGATTCGACACTTCATCACGCTCAAATGGGAGTTCAAACAGACGAAATTTACTCGATCTCGTCTTGTTCGCACAACCAGTTCAGAAAGCAATTCGGATTTTCAATTTTCCAAAAAGCGAAATCGAAACTGCGTAGGGCGCATGCGCGACGGATATGACGTCATTTGATGTGTGACCGGAAGTTGATGGCGAAGGTGCAACTGCTGATCGGATCTGAGGACGGCGTATGGTTGTTGATGTGTTGGTAATTATTATTATAAGAGTATTACGCACTTTATTGATGCGATTAATTTGATTCATTTTTGTCTTGTAATTTCGATGTGTGTGTGAATTTCCGATTGTTTGTTTGCATTTGATGAGCGAATGAATTGTTTGAGTTTTAATTGTCGTCGTGTGACATCGCTTGAAGTGCGGCCGTATCGATGGTTTGTTTGCCCTATTATTTGCCCTACTAGGCCTACTTATAATATCGAACTCGATGCTTTATAATTGAATATGTTGCTGCGATTGCGATCTCTTCAAGCGTGTCTGTGTCTGGTGTGACTTAAATTCTGGTGCGACCTTAGATTTGTTTTCAGATGAACTAGGAATTTGCTTTGAGGTAAAGGTGTATTTTAGCGTATTTTATTATTTCCAGCTTAGGTAAAAATAAATAGCGTATTTTATCGTCTGTGTGCGTTTTCGAACTTCCGCAGGTATTTTCATCAATCCGACTTCTACCTTGGCATGTATCACTGTCGGCAATCCAGCTTCTGTTGTAGCAACAATTTTTTTCATCATTCCTGATTCTATTTAAATAACAATTATTTGTCATCAGCCAAGCTCTCATTTCATTAAGCATCTCTTCAGCAACCCACTTCTATTTAAGGGAAATAATTTTCATCAATCCAACTTCTATTTCTCAAGCAATCGTTTCATCAGTTCCGTTTCCATTTCTCGAGCGTTATTTTTGTCCATCCAGCTGCTATGTCAGCCATTAGATACCTTAATCCACCTTCCATTTCTCAAGTGTTTTCTCATCAATTCAGCTTCTATTTCACCAAGAAGTTTTCACCAATCCAGCTTTCAATATACTTTTCAAAAGAAATATGAACAGTTATAACGATTCATCAACGAAATATGTAAATACATACGCTAAATAATAAAATACGCTAAAATACACCCTATCGATTTCGAAATAATAAAATACGCTAAAATACACCTTTACCTGCTTTGAAAGTAAATTCCTTTAGGTTTAACAACCAGCTACGAAGAAAAAATTGCAGAGAACATTTATTTGTTGCATAGCGTTTACCATATGGAAATTGAATACTTTTATTGCTTGAACAATTGATCTGTTATTATGTTAATTTTTATCTTGTCATCATAATATTGATCTGTTTGACCTACAAATTCCTCGGCACCAATACAACGCCCTACCTTCTCTCACTGCTTGCTCCTTACAGTCTTCTTCGTTGCCTGCGATCATCATGTAAATCACATTGACTTTTTAACAAATGTTTGCAGATCACATGCATTGAAGTGACCAGTGAGAAAAAATGTTAACTCGACGACGTGTGGGACAGTTTCCCGACGAGAATGCGGATCCACCTCCTCCCGCTGCAAGGCACGTCGGAAACGACCTGAAAGGTCATGGTGGCGGGTCACCCGTGACGAACGGTTCTGGCGCTCGGCTTCCACGCGGTTCGTCGCTCCCTGACTCGTCCTTCGCGCCGCGAGCAGTGACGAGCAGCAGTCAGGACAGAACACTCGAGTTTACGTCCGTCATAAAGTCAACTCAGATGAGACAGGTATTGTATTGTATTGCATTGCGTTGAAATTGAAATGCATTGTATTGTATTGTATTGAATTGCATGTATTGTATTGCATTGTCATATAAAGTCAACTCAGATGAGACAGGTATTGTATTGTATTGCATTGTGTTGAAATTGAAATGCATTGCATTGTATTGAGGGGTCATAATAATATAAGCTATTAGCTTTTGTTGACTCCAATTGTACTGTACTGCAATGTTCATGATTGTATAATGAGTTTTAAAAATGTGCAATAAATCAATCAATCAATTGTATTGAAATGCATGTATTGTATTGCATTGTCATATAAAGTCAACTCAGATGAGGCAGGTATTGTATTGTATTGTATTGAAATGCATTGTATTGTCATAAAGGTGGATTTGAATTCACAACCTTCCGGCTCCAAGGCACTGAGCATATCCTACACCGCCGCACTCCATAATGAGGTAAAGCACCATATTTGATTTGGTTAACCATTTTTAATTGTCTGTTTGTAAATTTCTCTGTGCTTTTTCTTCTGCAGAACTTTGGTATCATGTCATCAGCACCACGACGAATGTTGCGACAAAACGAATTTGCGACCATCGCAAAGTAAAACAGATTATTTATTTCATAACTGATTTTATTTATTTTTAAAGTCTGCTAGATTTCTAACTATTTTTAGGCTGAAATAAGGTCGGTTTAGTCTGATTTGAGAATTTTAGTCCTTGCTCTGTTGAGTTTGGAGTTGGATCAGTTCGAATTGATGTCGGATTGTTGGTATTGGGTCAGTTTGTTTTTTAGATGACGGTTGTAGGGCCATCTCTCTGGAATGATCTCCGTTCAAAGCTGCATTTATTATATCTGACCAATGAAACTTTGTTTCATAAATCTCTCAAGTCTTTTTTCTTTTATCGTGGCTGGGCTGGGAGACTCCAGAGTAGGTTTCTTGAATGGGAGCTATATAAGTCCATGGAATGAATGAGTTAATAAATGAATTAATTAATTAATTAATTAATTATTGAACAATAGTTTTAAGTGAGATTCAGGTAGTCATGTACTCATTTTGGTATGTTAATGTATTTTGATTTAGGATGTTAAATATTTATTATGCAGCCTTTATTGTCAGTTAATAGGTTACAGCTCAGAGTTTTGATACGAAAAGTAAATTTACAGGATTACTGAATGTGTCTGCATTTGTTTATTACAGAAAAATTGGCAAAGACTTGGCCAGCACATCGTCAAAACTGGAAAAGCTAACACTATGTATGCTTTGCATTATTATTATTAACTGACTGCATGCAGTTTTTATTAAGTTATGTTGTTTCACAATTAACTGATGAAATCATTTCTATATTCCTGTTGTCTAGTGCTCAGACCTTCCTAAGGAAATTTAGCCACAGTCATGATGTTTACACGTAGCTATGATCAGATTATTTAGCCATAATCAGGTCACTTAGCCTTAATTGTACCATTTAGCCATAATCAGGTCACTTCGCCAGTAGTTCTATAGTGAGCACTTTCTTCCAGGGTTTGCCAATGGGAATGTTTTGTTGCAAAATTTGCTTTTCATTCGATTTTAAGATTATCAATTTTAAATAATTATAATCACTTATATTAACTCTTTTATACTTAATGACATTTTGCTGTGACATTTTGTCCATGGATGACATTTTGTGAGGTCATTATTCATTCATTACCAGGATATGTTTTTTTAAATGTATACAGTAATAGTGCGAGTGATTGTGTTATGGTAGATACTGTTAGCTTGCTATGTTGTTTGCTGTTAATTCTGTTACTGTTATTTCTGTTAGTGGCTGTTAAGAAGTCGCATCATTCCTCCGATTCGCAGGAAAGCGAGCAACTCACGAGCGTCGTTCGTCAGGACTTGGGATCGCTCAACAAGCAAATCGCTCAACTACAACAAGTGAGCGTACTTCTTGCTCATTGAATTGAATGCTCGATAATCATTTTGGCCATTTTGTCATTATCTTAATCATTTTTATCGTTATCTTTACATGATGTGTTGGACAGGTTGCCTGTGGTACTACATATCTCGTATTTTTATCATCATGTTAGCTATCTCTATTTTCATCCTGTTAGCCAGTTCTGTCATTATCTTAGCCATCTTCATCTGCTCGACTCATTGGGAAAATTCCCAAATTCATCTCTGTCTCTGTCTACAGTACACGCATAATGTGTTGCACTAATTTCTTGTGGTCCTACGTTTCTCGTATTAGATTGCAGCTGGGGTTTCACCATACATCCTTGGTTGCGCTCCATTTTACATGTATGATCTCTGTCATCCTGTGTCCAACGTTGCAGTGTGTTGGGCTCTTCGCGCCGTGACGAACGGGAACTCTTAGTTCCAACTCCCTGCTAGGCAACAATAGGAGTAATAAAACCATTTAATTAAATTGAAAAAATAAGTTTCGTAAATAAACTTTGGTGTTTGATTGCAGTTGTTGCGAACGGCTCAGAGTCAGGTCAACAGTCGACATAGTCAGATGCACGCCAACACAGTCGTCGTTGCCCTTCAGGTATCATCAACCAGTTTTCTCATTCCACATAGATCTGTCGTTGACCTCTTCTTTGGATCTTTAGCCAACTAGTTAACTGGTCTGTGTAACAGTGTGTATGTGTCAGGTCCATCTTTTGGTGTATTGTGTTTTCAGTATCGGTCTGGTTGGGTGAGTTTTATGGAGCTGGTGATTTATATTTGATATTTTTTTGTTCTGATTGTATACATGTGATCCCTCATGGACTTGAATACTAATTCAGAGAGTGAGAGAGACTGACAGAGAGAGAGGCAGAGGCAAAGAGACAGAGATGGGGAGAAGCATCTGGAACGATACATCATCATCATTCATTATTACTAAGTACTATTATTATTATTATTTATTATTATTACTGCTAGTATTATTATTATGGCTATTATTATTATTAAACTCATTTATAACTCGCCTAAACAAAAAGAATCTTGCACGAAAGCGCGTAACAGGAATGTCTACTCATAATAAATCTTAAAGAAATAAGTCTTGAAGTGTTTCTATTAATTAGCTACTAGTAAGTGCTCTTATTATTTTTATTGGTGCTGTTATTGTTGTTGTTGTTGTTATTAATATTACTTTTATTATTATTATATTGGAAAGTCAGTTAATCAAAATAGTTGATCTAATTAAAGTGTTGTGCATTAATGGATCACTTGTGAGCGAAGAAAGACATGTGCTAAGCCTCTTTCAAATCCATTATCCACCATATTTTCTGCTGGATTTAACAAGAGGTCCATGTGCTTTTGATGACTTTCATTCATTCATTCATTATTAGAATTTATATAGCGCCTCTTCAAGAAACTACTCAGAGGCGCATCATAAGTTGATTACATCTATAGCACCATTGTTGTGCTACAGGTGGCATCAGCTGATTGGCTGATTGTGAAGAAATTGGTCTGGGAAAGAAGAGTATGATTTCAGTTAATCTTGCATTCAATTGTTTTTTTATATTTCAGTCGAAACTGGTCGCAATTTCCGCCGAGTTTAAGGCCGTCCTGGAGCAGCGCAACAATGCGAGTATCTCACGTGTTTCTGATGTTGTGTTGAGTTCTGGACTTTTATTGTGCTCATTTTTTGGCAGCCTCTTAGAAGAAGATGCATATTTCTTTTTAATAGTGATAGTGACGTTAAATTTTTATAGCAAATTCATTTAGCACCACTACAAGAGACTGTTCAGTGGTGATCCTGACATGACACAATGGAACCACAATCTCAGGATTGGTCTACAAACGTTTGCGTAATAGAGGTGAATGTGTAGTGATGTGTTTTATACAATCCTTTTTTATTTTGTTTCTTCTAGGATTTGAAGGCCAACGCTGTTCGCGAAAGTCGTGCACAACATTCATCATACAGTAAGAGTCTCAAATAATTCCGAAATACTTTTTGAAAGTTCATTTTACCAATAATGAGCTACTCAGATTGCTATATAACACTTGAATATTCAACATTGAGCTACATATACTTTGTACTAAACTACTCTGGTCTCTGCTTAAGGCTGCTCTGTAGTACTTGTTTCTGTATACCATGGTAATTGAGTTCTTTCAATTCGTTTCGTTTATTGGACCCAGCACTATTAACAATTTCAGTAACAAAACAGCAATTGAACTAATATAACGAAGAAATGTATGTATCTTATCTTATCTGACAATTTATAAAGCGCTTCTTGCAGCAAGAGCCTTTCAGAAGCAGGATGTATGTGCACTAACTGCAATTGTTATAGCACCCCTTCCAGATATCTACTCAGATTCACTCCCGACTACAGTGTGGACACTGAATCCGAGTTTCACGACGAAGCGCTGAGCATTTGTTTATATCTGATCAATTAGGTTTCAGCATTCTTTGTAACTTGACCTCACTTTGAATTGCGACCTATCACCTTGAACTGTGATTTGTTTCGTAGGCGATTTACAGCAGAGGTCTGCTTCTTCGAACGACTATACTGGTTCCCCAGTTGTTATAAACATGGACGACGGAAGTCAAGGGAGACAGTTGCACCAACGTCAACAACAGATGACTCGACATCAGGTCAGGAGTCCTACAACTTTGTTGTTTGCATTGAGTTTTTAGAAGATTTTTCATTCATTCATTCTGTGTGCTTGATGTCTCTAGCGCCTCTTCAAGAAACATTTTCAGAGGTGCTCCTAGCCCAGCTACGGCAAGGGAACACAGACTTGAAAGATTTTATGAAACAAAGTTGTATTGGTCAGATGTGATAACCGTGGATTTGAAGGTAGGTCATTCCAAAAGGACAACCAAGAAAGCTCGACGTTGCCTGACACACTACAATTATGTGTTTTGTGCAATCCTTTTTTTTACCTAAGATAGATTCTCATTATGGATTTAGATAGGTTATTGTGAAAAATTATGGTTTTTGTTTAAAATTTACAGAAATGCTCCTTAATCATAAAAGACTTTGGAGCCTGCTGTTCTCTATGGCATACAAACTTTCAATATATTACCGGTAGATTGCAAAATAGTACAGTACATTACATTTTGTTACAGTGCAATATATGCTGTTACATTACAATGCATTGTACAATATATAACGCTGTGTTTCATTTCAAAACATTTCATTACAGTACATTACGTTTTGCTGCATTATAGTATATGACATTGTTTTGTGTTAAAATGGATTACAATAATAGACTGCATTTTAATACAATACATCTCATTGCAATACATTTTATTTCATTACAATATAATATATGACTTTTCTTTACATTGCAATGCATTACAATTATACTGCATTTCATTACTGTTCATGTCATTACATTACATTTTACTACAATACATTTCATTACAATGAATTTCATTACAATACATCTCATTACAATGGATTTCATGACAATACACTTCGTTACAATACATCTCATTACAATGGATTTAATTGCATTACATTCAATTACAATGGATTTCATTACAATACATTTCATTACAATACATCTCATGACAATACATTTCATTACAATGCATTTCATTACAATACATCTCATTACAATACATCTCATTACAATACATTTCATTAAAATACATTTCATTACAATACATCTCATGACAATACATTTCATTACAATACATTTCATTGCAATGCATCTCATTACAATACATCTCATTACAGTGGATTTCATTACAATACATATCATCACAATACATTTCATTACAATACATCTCATAACAATACATTTCATTACAATACATCTCATAACAATACATTTCATTACAATACATCTCATAACAATACATTTCATTACAATACATCTCATTACAGTGGATTTCATTACAATACATTTCATTAAAATACATTTCATTACAATACATCTCATGACAATACATTTCATTACAATACATTTCATTGCAATGCATCTCATTACAATGCATTTCATTACAATACATTTCATCACAATGGATCTGTTGTAGGTGGTTGAGCAGACGGAGACAATGACGAGCGTTGAGCAGACGATCGTTGAACTCGGTGGAATCTTCCAACAGTTCGCTCACATGGTGAAGGAGCAAGAAGAGATGATCCAGAGGTAAGAACATTGGAACAAAGCACCACCTACTCGCGTTGTAGTGGTGGGTTTGGTGCGTTGGAGCCGGAAGGTTGCGGCTTCGAATCCATCTCAAGCCACCACCGCGTAGGGACCCTGTGCAAGTCCTTCACTCGCAATTGCTCACGCACTTCAGTGTCCACGCTGTAGTCGGGAGCACCTCTGAGTAGAAATCTTGAAGAGGTGCTATGAGAAGTGCTCATACATGCATTAAAGGTAAGATGTAAGATCTTACTGACCCCTGATATATCAAAATCTTTAACCCTTTGAACCCGGAACTCCTGTAACGCTATAGATAACGGGTCGGTTTTCCGGCCCCTGAGCACTATATGGGTAACGGGCCAGAAAACCGGCCCATTGGGTTCTATGGGTTTAGAGTCCTATACCTTCAGAAACCTGTGACATTTTTGCATTATCATCGTTCAACTGAATGAATGTTTAATGTATGTTCAGAATGAACGAATTTCTGGACGAGCTTAGCAGTGTTTTTTAACGTGCAGTTGTACACAAAATGTGCAGTTCTAAATGGATTTGTGCAGTTGTAGAAGCACTTCTGTACAGTTAAAACTAGCAAAAAATAGTCCTTGTCCTCCAATTAGAAGTAATTTATCATGGAGGATGGGAAAGGCAAGAAGGAGTTGTGCAGTTCTAAAAATTCCTTAAAAACAGCCCTGGAGCTTGGAAAATGTGACGAGTCCTGTTTATTTCTGACGAGTCTCAAACCGGCTTTTGTTTCTTTTTCAGAATCGACACGAACATCGAAGAATCGCATTTAAACATCGACGTAGCACACACCGAAATAGTGAAATATTTCCAGACGGTTACGTCAAACCGAAGTCTAATGATAAAGATATTCGTCGTGCTCATCGTCTTCTTCACCATCTTCGTCTACGTGATACGATAGCGTCGTAACTTTTCCGTGTGACGCTCGAGTCCATGCGTTTAACCCTTTAAAACCGACCAGGATATTGTTTGGATTCTACGCTTTGGTCGGTAAAGGGTTAAGGATGGACGATGTATGCCAGGGTCTTGTTATGACTCGAGTTATGATGTAATAAGGATTCCAGTTTAGTTGAGCTACTGAGAATAAATAAGCTCGTTGTAACGTGGACTCGCTGTACGTATGTGTGTTATGCGCATGGCTGGCGTTATAGCGAGTTTCCGTTGTTTATATTTGTGACTTGGTGGATACTTTACAGAAAGTCGTGTGGCTTGGTAGAAGTCTTTTGAAATTTCTGCTGAACGAGTACACTACTGTCTAACTCAGCTATTAAGAGTACTCGACCTGTATACTGTAGGTGGAAGAACAGGTGGTAGGGGAGAGGAATGGCCTTGTGCCCTCATATGCCAAAGCTACGAAAATGATGTTGCTAACACTTGCCTAATAATTTTTAGCCATTCCTAAGGTGATTATTGGTAATGGATAGTCTTTAATCAGGGTGAGAATTGCTGCGTGGGGGGGGGGTTCAAGCCCCCAGTCTTTCTTAGAACTCCATAGTAAAGTCTGTTTTCACACCCCAATTCCATGTGAATCATAGTCTAACTTTTCTAGTTATTTTTCCACAATTCTCACAATGTCTTTAATTAATGCATGATTGTTGCACACAATGACTACCTAATGCGAGATTGTTGGCAGTACATAAATACGGTTGACACTGAATACCCTTGTTGTAAAATGGTTGCCCTGTCTTTTGAAATGGTTGCCCTATTGAGTAGCCTTGTTGTGAAATGGTTGGACTATAATTGAAGTTCATCGACGATTTTGCCAATGGAAATGAACATTCAGCATTCCTTTAATTATATCAGGACTTTTTATTTTGTGTTTGTTTCATCCTTGTTTCTAATGTAAAATTTTGTTGTTGATTTCAAGTTGTGCAGTATCTTGGTATTGAATTGTGCTGTATCTATAAATTTATAAAGCACCTCTCATTAGGTTTTATGGGCTATGGTTTCATTCCTTCTCTGTTGGATTGTTTTACATTCCTTTGAAATTTAAGGTTTCAGATGACAAAGATCACATTGTATTGTATTTAATAATTTATAAAGCAGCCTCTAGTAAGATGAACCGTTCTGAAGTGCTCCCAGTGCGCAAGGCTCCGTGAAAATAGACAGGTTTTGAGAAGAGAGAATGAAGAAGAGAGACTGAATTGTAGAGCAAACAGAAGGAGAAAGTGCATTTAAAAGATATGGACCAATTGAGGCAAATGATCGAGAGTTCAAGACTGTGCTATATAGCAGTTCTAGAGCGATTAACCATGAGGGTCTGTTGGACATTGAACCAGTTATTAGCCATGTTTTCATTTAGCAAAGCACCAATAATATTGTCTCTTTCATACATGTATGTATGTAAGCTTCTATCATGGAAATTATTTTTGGAACATCTACAGCAAACCTTGTAAATTTACTGCGACAGAGACGTGACTGTGTTGCGATTAAAATGTTTAATCTGACATGAAAAGGATCTTGTGTGCGGTATTTAATCGTAATCTCAACATTTATAAAGCACCACTCAAAAATCAAGGACAGGGCATAAGCTTATTCACGAGCACTGCATCTAGTCAGAAAGGGTTGTTAAAAAGAGTTGCCGGAAGGAGGTCCGAGTCCGGTTACCAAAGGTTCAGAGATGGCAGAATAGCAGCGAAGGTGGGTGTCTGTTACTTTAGGTTCCAATTAATTGCCCCAACAGCTTCCCGCTTGCAAATCCTAATTTTTTACTGTGTCTGGGCTGGGAGCGCCTCTGAGTAGGTCTCTAGAAGAAGCGCTATATAAATTCTCAAAATTATTGAATGAATGCAGGACAAATGTTTTATCTCGAGTCCTACTTTGTAACTGTAAGAGAAAAGTAACTTGTGACTTGTCCATGATACTGCTGCTTACATCAATATCTGGCTTGAAACTCGTCAACAGTTGGATAAGCTAGATCTGGGGTCTCTAGCTTCTGAATTCCCCACCTTTGTTTTTTCCACTTCTGTCCGCAATCTGGGCATCATTCTGGACTCGGAGCTGTCTTTCGTTGACCATCTTAAGGCCCTGACTCGCTCCTGCTACTATCATTTGCGCCAGCTGCGAGTCGTGTCTCGCTCTCTGTCAACTGCTTCTGCTTCCACCTTGGTCCATGTCTTCATTGCAAACCGGTTGGATTACTGTTCCTCTCTTTACTTTGGCCTTCCCCAGGTTCGTTTGCGTGGTCTTGAGGGGGTCCTGCGGGCGGCTGCACGTTTGGTCGGTGGCGTTCCTAAATTTGGCCATATCTCGCATTACATTCGTGATGTCTTGCATTGGCTCCCGGTTCAGTCGCGAATCCACTTCAGGGTGGTTTCTTTTGCTTGGCGCTGCATCTTGGGCACAGCACCCTCCTATCTCCGTGAGTTCTTTACCTTGACCTCGACTGCTGCGGGTCGCCGATCTTTGCGCTCGGCCTCTAGAGGCGACTTCATGGTTCCTCATGCCCGCACAGCCACAAGGCAGCATAGGGCATTTTCGGTCACTGGACCTTCCGTCTGGAACGACCTTCCCTCTAACCTGCGTTCCCAACCTCGGAACATGTCTGGCACTTTCTATAGTTCGCTCAAGACCTTTCTTTTCGACCGGGCCTGGGTCGGGAGCGCCTCTGAGTAGAGCCCTTGAAGAGGCGCTATATAAATCGCATAGATTGATTGATTGATTGATCTTTAGACTCTAGACTCAACGCATAAAAACATCAACAAGTTTTCTATTGCTTAATTATCCGTCTCTTTTAAGACTGCAATGCTCACAACGTATTAGGCAGGGCTTTAGGAATCTCTAGAACCTAAGAATATGCATAGAACTGCACAACCCCTTTCCCTTCCAGACATCCTACATAGTGAATTACTCCCAAGCCATGCCCCTCCCCAACCCCACTTAAAAATTGCATGGTACGCAAGAGCTCAATAAAACGAATAATTATAACGAATATATCAGTTAAAATATTACAAGGTAAATTGTAAATAAAGGAACGATGCCCTCTTCACACATACATTATTTGGATGGATGGATCCGATTTGACCAGGGTGTATGACAACAGAGGCCGTTACCCTGGACAGAAATTTGCTCGGCATATTACAGCACTTATGAGCAAGGTACTATTCATTCTATAGGCTTATGTAGCGCCTGTTGAGATATACCCAGAACTCAGAGCGCTCCTAGCACAGCCACGGAAGATAAAATGAGGTCAATGAAGTAATTCTAATAATTATTTATGGTTTTTGCACGTACACTTCGTAATACATTAATGTGCAGTTAAGTGCCATAATCAGTTAATTAATTAATAATTAGCCAACATCAAATACCAGCATCGCAAGTCAGATAAGAAGATAGTAAAAATATTAGATAAAATTTGAGAGTATTTCGATTTCTGGAGCTTCTGGGCTATATGTGAGTTGATGTGGAGCGTTGCTATTGGACAGTTTGAATTTCAAATGACGTCACCTCTGATTATCTCCTGCGCAGTTGATGAGCCCGGATGAAGAATGTCCGTCGGACTGTCGTAATGGCGTACAACTTAATTTCTTATTTAACGTGATTAAAGAATCAAATTAATCGCTAAAATAATCAGTTTGTTCGCTGATAATGTGATGAAATGTAAATTTCGTCCATCATCGATTGTGAAGAGCGAAGTTGATCATCGAAAGAAGTTGAAACAAATTCAATGTCGACAATGCCGATTCGTGTCCGATTGCTACAAAGAAAGAAATATCTGGATGGTAGGTTAAAAATAAGGATAAATCTTCTGCGGCGGAACCTTCCGCCAGATAATGCCTTCCGAACTGCTTATACGGCGGAAGGATGTGCAAATGCGCCAAATGTATACCGGAGAGACGTGTAGAATCGACCCGAACAGCAGGTTAGGCATCGTGAGGGTCGGTTAGGGTTAGTGTTAGGGTTAGTTTAGCCATTAGAAACTCTTGTTCGGGTCGATTCCCGAACTTCCGCCGTATAAGCAGTTTCGGAAGGCATTATCTGGCGGAAGGTTCCGCCGCAGAAGCTTCACGCTAAAAATAATATTCGTTACTTGTTTAATATTGCTGATGGTATTATTTTATGAGCAAGATTAGCAGATTACATGATCTCGACATCTTAAGGCTTAAACTCACAAACTTGGTCAAACTTGAAGATGTTCGTGTAATCTGATTTAACCGTTAACATTTAACCATCCCGACAATTACATGCTTAGCCTGTGCAAATGGTTGAAAATAGTGATATGAGACCTATTCAGTGTGAGAATTGTCGAAAAATAACGGAGGTTGGACTATAATATAGTTATCCTATCATGATGACTTGCAAGGTTAGTAAGATCTCTGACAGACGCTTTCTGAATGTTTGCCTGCTCTGCAAGATGACAATTAATGGTTCATGTTTTGGTTTGACTTTTTGACTTGTGCATTCTGTTTGAAGTTTTGAGTTTTTACTGACCGTTGTGAAGTCTTATGGTGTTGATGCACTGTCAATACATGCCATTACATGGCCTTACATGGCATGTAACTATTACTGTTTATTTTTATCCAGGTATGTGAAGAATTTCTTTGGTCTGAAAAAGAAAACTGCATGTGGAGTGGCCGGCACCAATTTTTGAATCTGGCTTCTACTATCCATCTATCTATCATTGATCATTTGAATCTGAAGGTAGGCGAATGATCTTGGGTAAAAACCCATTTTAACGTCCCAAATTATTTTATTGAGAAACTTAATATTCGCGTCAGAATGACATCCACAACGTGCAGTTTATGCATAATTGTCACCCAAGGTGACTATGAAGTCTTCTATACGTCTTCTCCCCCGAATCTATTGCGATACATGAATTCGTGTAAATAGGACGGAAACAGAGCGCGGCTGGTGCCGAATTGTCGCTTCAATTTGCGCTTGGCGCGCATCCAAGTGTTCTCGATTGTCTGTGTATGGACGCTGGCGTCATTTGGATTCACGAAATGCTGCTGATGAATGACCACTGAATTTTCGTAAATTCCGTATCCAATTTGTGCGATGTTTGCATATGATGCCCAGCCGTCGGAGATAATGTGAGAGCCAGGGAGAATGTGACCTTCAATGCAAGCCTGAAGAGTGTCTGCGCGACGATTAGGGACCTCCACCAGAAAACAACGTCCACTTTCTC
>OX243817.1:1888806-2011306 GCA_945859605.1 Lumbricus rubellus
TCATCATTCCTGATTCTATTTAAATAACAATTATTTGTCATCAGCCAAGCTCTCATTTCATTAAGCATCTCTTCAGCAACCCACTTCTATTTAAGGGAAATAATTTTCATCAATCCAACTTCTATTTCTCAAGCAATCGTTTCATCAGTTCCGTTTCCATTTCTCGAGCGTTATTTTTGTCCATCCAGCTGCTATGTCAGCCATTAGATACCTTAATCCACCTTCCATTTCTCAAGTGTTTTCTCATCAATTCAGCTTCTATTTCACCAAGAAGTTTTCACCAATCCAGCTTTCAATATACTTTTCAAAAGAAATATGAACAGTTATAACGATTCATCAACGAAATATGTAAATACATACGCTAAATAATAAAATACGCTAAAATACACCCTATCGATTTCGAAATAATAAAATACGCTAAAATACACCTTTACCTGCTTTGAAAGTAAATTCCTTTAGGTTTAACAACCAGCTACGAAGAAAAAATTGCAGAGAACATTTATTTGTTGCATAGCGTTTACCATATGGAAATTGAATACTTTTATTGCTTGAACAATTGATCTGTTATTATGTTAATTTTTATCTTGTCATCATAATATTGATCTGTTTGACCTACAAATTCCTCGGCACCAATACAACGCCCTACCTTCTCTCACTGCTTGCTCCTTACAGTCTTCTTCGTTGCCTGCGATCATCATGTAAATCACATTGACTTTTTAACAAATGTTTGCAGATCACATGCATTGAAGTGACCAGTGAGAAAAAATGTTAACTCGACGACGTGTGGGACAGTTTCCCGACGAGAATGCGGATCCACCTCCTCCCGCTGCAAGGCACGTCGGAAACGACCTGAAAGGTCATGGTGGCGGGTCACCCGTGACGAACGGTTCTGGCGCTCGGCTTCCACGCGGTTCGTCGCTCCCTGACTCGTCCTTCGCGCCGCGAGCAGTGACGAGCAGCAGTCAGGACAGAACACTCGAGTTTACGTCCGTCATAAAGTCAACTCAGATGAGACAGGTATTGTATTGTATTGCATTGCGTTGAAATTGAAATGCATTGTATTGTATTGTATTGAATTGCATGTATTGTATTGCATTGTCATATAAAGTCAACTCAGATGAGACAGGTATTGTATTGTATTGCATTGTGTTGAAATTGAAATGCATTGCATTGTATTGAGGGGTCATAATAATATAAGCTATTAGCTTTTGTTGACTCCAATTGTACTGTACTGCAATGTTCATGATTGTATAATGAGTTTTAAAAATGTGCAATAAATCAATCAATCAATTGTATTGAAATGCATGTATTGTATTGCATTGTCATATAAAGTCAACTCAGATGAGGCAGGTATTGTATTGTATTGTATTGAAATGCATTGTATTGTCATAAAGGTGGATTTGAATTCACAACCTTCCGGCTCCAAGGCACTGAGCATATCCTACACCGCCGCACTCCATAATGAGGTAAAGCACCATATTTGATTTGGTTAACCATTTTTAATTGTCTGTTTGTAAATTTCTCTGTGCTTTTTCTTCTGCAGAACTTTGGTATCATGTCATCAGCACCACGACGAATGTTGCGACAAAACGAATTTGCGACCATCGCAAAGTAAAACAGATTATTTATTTCATAACTGATTTTATTTATTTTTAAAGTCTGCTAGATTTCTAACTATTTTTAGGCTGAAATAAGGTCGGTTTAGTCTGATTTGAGAATTTTAGTCCTTGCTCTGTTGAGTTTGGAGTTGGATCAGTTCGAATTGATGTCGGATTGTTGGTATTGGGTCAGTTTGTTTTTTAGATGACGGTTGTAGGGCCATCTCTCTGGAATGATCTCCGTTCAAAGCTGCATTTATTATATCTGACCAATGAAACTTTGTTTCATAAATCTCTCAAGTCTTTTTTCTTTTATCGTGGCTGGGCTGGGAGACTCCAGAGTAGGTTTCTTGAATGGGAGCTATATAAGTCCATGGAATGAATGAGTTAATAAATGAATTAATTAATTAATTAATTAATTATTGAACAATAGTTTTAAGTGAGATTCAGGTAGTCATGTACTCATTTTGGTATGTTAATGTATTTTGATTTAGGATGTTAAATATTTATTATGCAGCCTTTATTGTCAGTTAATAGGTTACAGCTCAGAGTTTTGATACGAAAAGTAAATTTACAGGATTACTGAATGTGTCTGCATTTGTTTATTACAGAAAAATTGGCAAAGACTTGGCCAGCACATCGTCAAAACTGGAAAAGCTAACACTATGTATGCTTTGCATTATTATTATTAACTGACTGCATGCAGTTTTTATTAAGTTATGTTGTTTCACAATTAACTGATGAAATCATTTCTATATTCCTGTTGTCTAGTGCTCAGACCTTCCTAAGGAAATTTAGCCACAGTCATGATGTTTACACGTAGCTATGATCAGATTATTTAGCCATAATCAGGTCACTTAGCCTTAATTGTACCATTTAGCCATAATCAGGTCACTTCGCCAGTAGTTCTATAGTGAGCACTTTCTTCCAGGGTTTGCCAATGGGAATGTTTTGTTGCAAAATTTGCTTTTCATTCGATTTTAAGATTATCAATTTTAAATAATTATAATCACTTATATTAACTCTTTTATACTTAATGACATTTTGCTGTGACATTTTGTCCATGGATGACATTTTGTGAGGTCATTATTCATTCATTACCAGGATATGTTTTTTTAAATGTATACAGTAATAGTGCGAGTGATTGTGTTATGGTAGATACTGTTAGCTTGCTATGTTGTTTGCTGTTAATTCTGTTACTGTTATTTCTGTTAGTGGCTGTTAAGAAGTCGCATCATTCCTCCGATTCGCAGGAAAGCGAGCAACTCACGAGCGTCGTTCGTCAGGACTTGGGATCGCTCAACAAGCAAATCGCTCAACTACAACAAGTGAGCGTACTTCTTGCTCATTGAATTGAATGCTCGATAATCATTTTGGCCATTTTGTCATTATCTTAATCATTTTTATCGTTATCTTTACATGATGTGTTGGACAGGTTGCCTGTGGTACTACATATCTCGTATTTTTATCATCATGTTAGCTATCTCTATTTTCATCCTGTTAGCCAGTTCTGTCATTATCTTAGCCATCTTCATCTGCTCGACTCATTGGGAAAATTCCCAAATTCATCTCTGTCTCTGTCTACAGTACACGCATAATGTGTTGCACTAATTTCTTGTGGTCCTACGTTTCTCGTATTAGATTGCAGCTGGGGTTTCACCATACATCCTTGGTTGCGCTCCATTTTACATGTATGATCTCTGTCATCCTGTGTCCAACGTTGCAGTGTGTTGGGCTCTTCGCGCCGTGACGAACGGGAACTCTTAGTTCCAACTCCCTGCTAGGCAACAATAGGAGTAATAAAACCATTTAATTAAATTGAAAAAATAAGTTTCGTAAATAAACTTTGGTGTTTGATTGCAGTTGTTGCGAACGGCTCAGAGTCAGGTCAACAGTCGACATAGTCAGATGCACGCCAACACAGTCGTCGTTGCCCTTCAGGTATCATCAACCAGTTTTCTCATTCCACATAGATCTGTCGTTGACCTCTTCTTTGGATCTTTAGCCAACTAGTTAACTGGTCTGTGTAACAGTGTGTATGTGTCAGGTCCATCTTTTGGTGTATTGTGTTTTCAGTATCGGTCTGGTTGGGTGAGTTTTATGGAGCTGGTGATTTATATTTGATATTTTTTTGTTCTGATTGTATACATGTGATCCCTCATGGACTTGAATACTAATTCAGAGAGTGAGAGAGACTGACAGAGAGAGAGGCAGAGGCAAAGAGACAGAGATGGGGAGAAGCATCTGGAACGATACATCATCATCATTCATTATTACTAAGTACTATTATTATTATTATTTATTATTATTACTGCTAGTATTATTATTATGGCTATTATTATTATTAAACTCATTTATAACTCGCCTAAACAAAAAGAATCTTGCACGAAAGCGCGTAACAGGAATGTCTACTCATAATAAATCTTAAAGAAATAAGTCTTGAAGTGTTTCTATTAATTAGCTACTAGTAAGTGCTCTTATTATTTTTATTGGTGCTGTTATTGTTGTTGTTGTTGTTATTAATATTACTTTTATTATTATTATATTGGAAAGTCAGTTAATCAAAATAGTTGATCTAATTAAAGTGTTGTGCATTAATGGATCACTTGTGAGCGAAGAAAGACATGTGCTAAGCCTCTTTCAAATCCATTATCCACCATATTTTCTGCTGGATTTAACAAGAGGTCCATGTGCTTTTGATGACTTTCATTCATTCATTCATTATTAGAATTTATATAGCGCCTCTTCAAGAAACTACTCAGAGGCGCATCATAAGTTGATTACATCTATAGCACCATTGTTGTGCTACAGGTGGCATCAGCTGATTGGCTGATTGTGAAGAAATTGGTCTGGGAAAGAAGAGTATGATTTCAGTTAATCTTGCATTCAATTGTTTTTTTATATTTCAGTCGAAACTGGTCGCAATTTCCGCCGAGTTTAAGGCCGTCCTGGAGCAGCGCAACAATGCGAGTATCTCACGTGTTTCTGATGTTGTGTTGAGTTCTGGACTTTTATTGTGCTCATTTTTTGGCAGCCTCTTAGAAGAAGATGCATATTTCTTTTTAATAGTGATAGTGACGTTAAATTTTTATAGCAAATTCATTTAGCACCACTACAAGAGACTGTTCAGTGGTGATCCTGACATGACACAATGGAACCACAATCTCAGGATTGGTCTACAAACGTTTGCGTAATAGAGGTGAATGTGTAGTGATGTGTTTTATACAATCCTTTTTTATTTTGTTTCTTCTAGGATTTGAAGGCCAACGCTGTTCGCGAAAGTCGTGCACAACATTCATCATACAGTAAGAGTCTCAAATAATTCCGAAATACTTTTTGAAAGTTCATTTTACCAATAATGAGCTACTCAGATTGCTATATAACACTTGAATATTCAACATTGAGCTACATATACTTTGTACTAAACTACTCTGGTCTCTGCTTAAGGCTGCTCTGTAGTACTTGTTTCTGTATACCATGGTAATTGAGTTCTTTCAATTCGTTTCGTTTATTGGACCCAGCACTATTAACAATTTCAGTAACAAAACAGCAATTGAACTAATATAACGAAGAAATGTATGTATCTTATCTTATCTGACAATTTATAAAGCGCTTCTTGCAGCAAGAGCCTTTCAGAAGCAGGATGTATGTGCACTAACTGCAATTGTTATAGCACCCCTTCCAGATATCTACTCAGATTCACTCCCGACTACAGTGTGGACACTGAATCCGAGTTTCACGACGAAGCGCTGAGCATTTGTTTATATCTGATCAATTAGGTTTCAGCATTCTTTGTAACTTGACCTCACTTTGAATTGCGACCTATCACCTTGAACTGTGATTTGTTTCGTAGGCGATTTACAGCAGAGGTCTGCTTCTTCGAACGACTATACTGGTTCCCCAGTTGTTATAAACATGGACGACGGAAGTCAAGGGAGACAGTTGCACCAACGTCAACAACAGATGACTCGACATCAGGTCAGGAGTCCTACAACTTTGTTGTTTGCATTGAGTTTTTAGAAGATTTTTCATTCATTCATTCT
Source organism: Lumbricus rubellus (assembly GCA_945859605.1). NCBI lineage: Eukaryota > Metazoa > Annelida > Clitellata > Crassiclitellata > Lumbricidae > Lumbricus > Lumbricus rubellus. The sequence continues at coordinate 1,894,448 of OX243817.1, forward strand.
GTGTGCTTGATGTCTCTAGCGCCTCTTCAAGAAACATTTTCAGAGGTGCTCCTAGCCCAGCTACGGCAAGGGAACACAGACTTGAAAGATTTTATGAAACAAAGTTGTATTGGTCAGATGTGATAACCGTGGATTTGAAGGTAGGTCATTCCAAAAGGACAACCAAGAAAGCTCGACGTTGCCTGACACACTACAATTATGTGTTTTGTGCAATCCTTTTTTTTACCTAAGATAGATTCTCATTATGGATTTAGATAGGTTATTGTGAAAAATTATGGTTTTTGTTTAAAATTTACAGAAATGCTCCTTAATCATAAAAGACTTTGGAGCCTGCTGTTCTCTATGGCATACAAACTTTCAATATATTACCGGTAGATTGCAAAATAGTACAGTACATTACATTTTGTTACAGTGCAATATATGCTGTTACATTACAATGCATTGTACAATATATAACGCTGTGTTTCATTTCAAAACATTTCATTACAGTACATTACGTTTTGCTGCATTATAGTATATGACATTGTTTTGTGTTAAAATGGATTACAATAATAGACTGCATTTTAATACAATACATCTCATTGCAATACATTTTATTTCATTACAATATAATATATGACTTTTCTTTACATTGCAATGCATTACAATTATACTGCATTTCATTACTGTTCATGTCATTACATTACATTTTACTACAATACATTTCATTACAATGAATTTCATTACAATACATCTCATTACAATGGATTTCATGACAATACACTTCGTTACAATACATCTCATTACAATGGATTTAATTGCATTACATTCAATTACAATGGATTTCATTACAATACATTTCATTACAATACATCTCATGACAATACATTTCATTACAATGCATTTCATTACAATACATCTCATTACAATACATCTCATTACAATACATTTCATTAAAATACATTTCATTACAATACATCTCATGACAATACATTTCATTACAATACATTTCATTGCAATGCATCTCATTACAATACATCTCATTACAGTGGATTTCATTACAATACATATCATCACAATACATTTCATTACAATACATCTCATAACAATACATTTCATTACAATACATCTCATAACAATACATTTCATTACAATACATCTCATAACAATACATTTCATTACAATACATCTCATTACAGTGGATTTCATTACAATACATTTCATTAAAATACATTTCATTACAATACATCTCATGACAATACATTTCATTACAATACATTTCATTGCAATGCATCTCATTACAATGCATTTCATTACAATACATTTCATCACAATGGATCTGTTGTAGGTGGTTGAGCAGACGGAGACAATGACGAGCGTTGAGCAGACGATCGTTGAACTCGGTGGAATCTTCCAACAGTTCGCTCACATGGTGAAGGAGCAAGAAGAGATGATCCAGAGGTAAGAACATTGGAACAAAGCACCACCTACTCGCGTTGTAGTGGTGGGTTTGGTGCGTTGGAGCCGGAAGGTTGCGGCTTCGAATCCATCTCAAGCCACCACCGCGTAGGGACCCTGTGCAAGTCCTTCACTCGCAATTGCTCACGCACTTCAGTGTCCACGCTGTAGTCGGGAGCACCTCTGAGTAGAAATCTTGAAGAGGTGCTATGAGAAGTGCTCATACATGCATTAAAGGTAAGATGTAAGATCTTACTGACCCCTGATATATCAAAATCTTTAACCCTTTGAACCCGGAACTCCTGTAACGCTATAGATAACGGGTCGGTTTTCCGGCCCCTGAGCACTATATGGGTAACGGGCCAGAAAACCGGCCCATTGGGTTCTATGGGTTTAGAGTCCTATACCTTCAGAAACCTGTGACATTTTTGCATTATCATCGTTCAACTGAATGAATGTTTAATGTATGTTCAGAATGAACGAATTTCTGGACGAGCTTAGCAGTGTTTTTTAACGTGCAGTTGTACACAAAATGTGCAGTTCTAAATGGATTTGTGCAGTTGTAGAAGCACTTCTGTACAGTTAAAACTAGCAAAAAATAGTCCTTGTCCTCCAATTAGAAGTAATTTATCATGGAGGATGGGAAAGGCAAGAAGGAGTTGTGCAGTTCTAAAAATTCCTTAAAAACAGCCCTGGAGCTTGGAAAATGTGACGAGTCCTGTTTATTTCTGACGAGTCTCAAACCGGCTTTTGTTTCTTTTTCAGAATCGACACGAACATCGAAGAATCGCATTTAAACATCGACGTAGCACACACCGAAATAGTGAAATATTTCCAGACGGTTACGTCAAACCGAAGTCTAATGATAAAGATATTCGTCGTGCTCATCGTCTTCTTCACCATCTTCGTCTACGTGATACGATAGCGTCGTAACTTTTCCGTGTGACGCTCGAGTCCATGCGTTTAACCCTTTAAAACCGACCAGGATATTGTTTGGATTCTACGCTTTGGTCGGTAAAGGGTTAAGGATGGACGATGTATGCCAGGGTCTTGTTATGACTCGAGTTATGATGTAATAAGGATTCCAGTTTAGTTGAGCTACTGAGAATAAATAAGCTCGTTGTAACGTGGACTCGCTGTACGTATGTGTGTTATGCGCATGGCTGGCGTTATAGCGAGTTTCCGTTGTTTATATTTGTGACTTGGTGGATACTTTACAGAAAGTCGTGTGGCTTGGTAGAAGTCTTTTGAAATTTCTGCTGAACGAGTACACTACTGTCTAACTCAGCTATTAAGAGTACTCGACCTGTATACTGTAGGTGGAAGAACAGGTGGTAGGGGAGAGGAATGGCCTTGTGCCCTCATATGCCAAAGCTACGAAAATGATGTTGCTAACACTTGCCTAATAATTTTTAGCCATTCCTAAGGTGATTATTGGTAATGGATAGTCTTTAATCAGGGTGAGAATTGCTGCGTGGGGGGGGGGTTCAAGCCCCCAGTCTTTCTTAGAACTCCATAGTAAAGTCTGTTTTCACACCCCAATTCCATGTGAATCATAGTCTAACTTTTCTAGTTATTTTTCCACAATTCTCACAATGTCTTTAATTAATGCATGATTGTTGCACACAATGACTACCTAATGCGAGATTGTTGGCAGTACATAAATACGGTTGACACTGAATACCCTTGTTGTAAAATGGTTGCCCTGTCTTTTGAAATGGTTGCCCTATTGAGTAGCCTTGTTGTGAAATGGTTGGACTATAATTGAAGTTCATCGACGATTTTGCCAATGGAAATGAACATTCAGCATTCCTTTAATTATATCAGGACTTTTTATTTTGTGTTTGTTTCATCCTTGTTTCTAATGTAAAATTTTGTTGTTGATTTCAAGTTGTGCAGTATCTTGGTATTGAATTGTGCTGTATCTATAAATTTATAAAGCACCTCTCATTAGGTTTTATGGGCTATGGTTTCATTCCTTCTCTGTTGGATTGTTTTACATTCCTTTGAAATTTAAGGTTTCAGATGACAAAGATCACATTGTATTGTATTTAATAATTTATAAAGCAGCCTCTAGTAAGATGAACCGTTCTGAAGTGCTCCCAGTGCGCAAGGCTCCGTGAAAATAGACAGGTTTTGAGAAGAGAGAATGAAGAAGAGAGACTGAATTGTAGAGCAAACAGAAGGAGAAAGTGCATTTAAAAGATATGGACCAATTGAGGCAAATGATCGAGAGTTCAAGACTGTGCTATATAGCAGTTCTAGAGCGATTAACCATGAGGGTCTGTTGGACATTGAACCAGTTATTAGCCATGTTTTCATTTAGCAAAGCACCAATAATATTGTCTCTTTCATACATGTATGTATGTAAGCTTCTATCATGGAAATTATTTTTGGAACATCTACAGCAAACCTTGTAAATTTACTGCGACAGAGACGTGACTGTGTTGCGATTAAAATGTTTAATCTGACATGAAAAGGATCTTGTGTGCGGTATTTAATCGTAATCTCAACATTTATAAAGCACCACTCAAAAATCAAGGACAGGGCATAAGCTTATTCACGAGCACTGCATCTAGTCAGAAAGGGTTGTTAAAAAGAGTTGCCGGAAGGAGGTCCGAGTCCGGTTACCAAAGGTTCAGAGATGGCAGAATAGCAGCGAAGGTGGGTGTCTGTTACTTTAGGTTCCAATTAATTGCCCCAACAGCTTCCCGCTTGCAAATCCTAATTTTTTACTGTGTCTGGGCTGGGAGCGCCTCTGAGTAGGTCTCTAGAAGAAGCGCTATATAAATTCTCAAAATTATTGAATGAATGCAGGACAAATGTTTTATCTCGAGTCCTACTTTGTAACTGTAAGAGAAAAGTAACTTGTGACTTGTCCATGATACTGCTGCTTACATCAATATCTGGCTTGAAACTCGTCAACAGTTGGATAAGCTAGATCTGGGGTCTCTAGCTTCTGAATTCCCCACCTTTGTTTTTTCCACTTCTGTCCGCAATCTGGGCATCATTCTGGACTCGGAGCTGTCTTTCGTTGACCATCTTAAGGCCCTGACTCGCTCCTGCTACTATCATTTGCGCCAGCTGCGAGTCGTGTCTCGCTCTCTGTCAACTGCTTCTGCTTCCACCTTGGTCCATGTCTTCATTGCAAACCGGTTGGATTACTGTTCCTCTCTTTACTTTGGCCTTCCCCAGGTTCGTTTGCGTGGTCTTGAGGGGGTCCTGCGGGCGGCTGCACGTTTGGTCGGTGGCGTTCCTAAATTTGGCCATATCTCGCATTACATTCGTGATGTCTTGCATTGGCTCCCGGTTCAGTCGCGAATCCACTTCAGGGTGGTTTCTTTTGCTTGGCGCTGCATCTTGGGCACAGCACCCTCCTATCTCCGTGAGTTCTTTACCTTGACCTCGACTGCTGCGGGTCGCCGATCTTTGCGCTCGGCCTCTAGAGGCGACTTCATGGTTCCTCATGCCCGCACAGCCACAAGGCAGCATAGGGCATTTTCGGTCACTGGACCTTCCGTCTGGAACGACCTTCCCTCTAACCTGCGTTCCCAACCTCGGAACATGTCTGGCACTTTCTATAGTTCGCTCAAGACCTTTCTTTTCGACCGGGCCTGGGTCGGGAGCGCCTCTGAGTAGAGCCCTTGAAGAGGCGCTATATAAATCGCATAGATTGATTGATTGATTGATCTTTAGACTCTAGACTCAACGCATAAAAACATCAACAAGTTTTCTATTGCTTAATTATCCGTCTCTTTTAAGACTGCAATGCTCACAACGTATTAGGCAGGGCTTTAGGAATCTCTAGAACCTAAGAATATGCATAGAACTGCACAACCCCTTTCCCTTCCAGACATCCTACATAGTGAATTACTCCCAAGCCATGCCCCTCCCCAACCCCACTTAAAAATTGCATGGTACGCAAGAGCTCAATAAAACGAATAATTATAACGAATATATCAGTTAAAATATTACAAGGTAAATTGTAAATAAAGGAACGATGCCCTCTTCACACATACATTATTTGGATGGATGGATCCGATTTGACCAGGGTGTATGACAACAGAGGCCGTTACCCTGGACAGAAATTTGCTCGGCATATTACAGCACTTATGAGCAAGGTACTATTCATTCTATAGGCTTATGTAGCGCCTGTTGAGATATACCCAGAACTCAGAGCGCTCCTAGCACAGCCACGGAAGATAAAATGAGGTCAATGAAGTAATTCTAATAATTATTTATGGTTTTTGCACGTACACTTCGTAATACATTAATGTGCAGTTAAGTGCCATAATCAGTTAATTAATTAATAATTAGCCAACATCAAATACCAGCATCGCAAGTCAGATAAGAAGATAGTAAAAATATTAGATAAAATTTGAGAGTATTTCGATTTCTGGAGCTTCTGGGCTATATGTGAGTTGATGTGGAGCGTTGCTATTGGACAGTTTGAATTTCAAATGACGTCACCTCTGATTATCTCCTGCGCAGTTGATGAGCCCGGATGAAGAATGTCCGTCGGACTGTCGTAATGGCGTACAACTTAATTTCTTATTTAACGTGATTAAAGAATCAAATTAATCGCTAAAATAATCAGTTTGTTCGCTGATAATGTGATGAAATGTAAATTTCGTCCATCATCGATTGTGAAGAGCGAAGTTGATCATCGAAAGAAGTTGAAACAAATTCAATGTCGACAATGCCGATTCGTGTCCGATTGCTACAAAGAAAGAAATATCTGGATGGTAGGTTAAAAATAAGGATAAATCTTCTGCGGCGGAACCTTCCGCCAGATAATGCCTTCCGAACTGCTTATACGGCGGAAGGATGTGCAAATGCGCCAAATGTATACCGGAGAGACGTGTAGAATCGACCCGAACAGCAGGTTAGGCATCGTGAGGGTCGGTTAGGGTTAGTGTTAGGGTTAGTTTAGCCATTAGAAACTCTTGTTCGGGTCGATTCCCGAACTTCCGCCGTATAAGCAGTTTCGGAAGGCATTATCTGGCGGAAGGTTCCGCCGCAGAAGCTTCACGCTAAAAATAATATTCGTTACTTGTTTAATATTGCTGATGGTATTATTTTATGAGCAAGATTAGCAGATTACATGATCTCGACATCTTAAGGCTTAAACTCACAAACTTGGTCAAACTTGAAGATGTTCGTGTAATCTGATTTAACCGTTAACATTTAACCATCCCGACAATTACATGCTTAGCCTGTGCAAATGGTTGAAAATAGTGATATGAGACCTATTCAGTGTGAGAATTGTCGAAAAATAACGGAGGTTGGACTATAATATAGTTATCCTATCATGATGACTTGCAAGGTTAGTAAGATCTCTGACAGACGCTTTCTGAATGTTTGCCTGCTCTGCAAGATGACAATTAATGGTTCATGTTTTGGTTTGACTTTTTGACTTGTGCATTCTGTTTGAAGTTTTGAGTTTTTACTGACCGTTGTGAAGTCTTATGGTGTTGATGCACTGTCAATACATGCCATTACATGGCCTTACATGGCATGTAACTATTACTGTTTATTTTTATCCAGGTATGTGAAGAATTTCTTTGGTCTGAAAAAGAAAACTGCATGTGGAGTGGCCGGCACCAATTTTTGAATCTGGCTTCTACTATCCATCTATCTATCATTGATCATTTGAATCTGAAGGTAGGCGAATGATCTTGGGTAAAAACCCATTTTAACGTCCCAAATTATTTTATTGAGAAACTTAATATTCGCGTCAGAATGACATCCACAACGTGCAGTTTATGCATAATTGTCACCCAAGGTGACTATGAAGTCTTCTATACGTCTTCTCCCCCGAATCTATTGCGATACATGAATTCGTGTAAATAGGACGGAAACAGAGCGCGGCTGGTGCCGAATTGTCGCTTCAATTTGCGCTTGGCGCGCATCCAAGTGTTCTCGATTGTCTGTGTATGGACGCTGGCGTCATTTGGATTCACGAAATGCTGCTGATGAATGACCACTGAATTTTCGTAAATTCCGTATCCAATTTGTGCGATGTTTGCATATGATGCCCAGCCGTCGGAGATAATGTGAGAGCCAGGGAGAATGTGACCTTCAATGCAAGCCTGAAGAGTGTCTGCGCGACGATTAGGGACCTCCACCAGAAAACAACGTCCACTTTCTCGCTCAATCCCTCCGAAGACCCAGTGGCCCTCCCTCCATTGAGCGCGGTGGTATTTGCGATGGAAGAACTTTGTCTCGTCTATCTCAACGATTATGGGCGCACCGTTACCGTCCATGCCGCCTATCTCCTGAGCATTTCGTTGAATCCAGACTTCGCATTCCTCGCGCATGAAATTGCACCAATCGATAACAGTATCTGGATGCGCATAGGCGTAGAGGACATTTCAGCGTTGGGTGGGCAAAAATGAGACTTTTGCCCGAAATTTTTTTTTTGTTCGGCCTAAATCTTAAGAAAAAACCGTCCACCCCTTCACTGTAAGTGTACAGTCTGCAAAGTTGCTGACAACCACCACACGTCATAGTATTTCTGGGCGCGTATTAAACCGGAAATGCGTACGCTAAGAAATAATAACCGCTGAAAATGAAAACGCTCGAAAAACCCTAGAAAATAATTTGGGATGTTAAAATGGGTTTTTACCTGATCTTGCACAAACTTGTTGATCAACGCAGGAGATTAACTGCATTCGTGTCAGATTTATGTTGATTTCTTCAGCAAATGGGAATTGTTTGTAATACAACAACCATCTGGTAAACCCTTCTTTCAGATTTGATAGCTAGAGACAATATTTTTCTGCAGACTGTTGTCACAATTTGCAAGGTTGTTTTGTAGGGTAGGAAAGTGATGTCCATAGTTTTGTTCTTTCATCTAACTTTGAAAGAAACATTAGCTTTTCTTGAAAGGATTTCACTGCTGTATATAAGATTGTCTGTGGAAACCCCTTGCATTGTAGTTTCGACAGAAAAGTTTATTCATTCTGTGAAGAATCTCAACTGCAAATGCAAAACCAGTTTGCCATGTACTGTCCTTCATTTCAGTATTAAAACAAACTCCACTGTGGTGTCTTCCATTTTCAGGAACATAAATTCTTCCCATGAATGCCATAATACTCTTTTCAACACATTCCCATCCTGAATCAACAAACAAAATTTACAAGTCAGTGGCGTAACAACCATGTAACCATATGGTGGACAAAATCTACGGACCCCGAGGTTCAAAGGACCCCCAACCGTTTTAACTCTCCATCATGTTTTCATTTTATCCTCTTTTGAAGATGCATTCAAGAATACTTTTTGCTAAACTATGCCATCATCTAACAGCCTTTCTTCAATTCCAGAATCAATTGATATGAAGTGAACTAGTCGTCCATAAACAGCTTGTAAAATTGTTGATCTTGTCGATTAAAAGGCACTGACTCCAGTTTCTGTATCTGACTTTTCACCCTTGTCAATGTAATGTTAAAAATCTTAGCAAAAACTATTTGCTCCATATTTGCAAATAATTTGATGCCCACATGTGTGACTTGTTCTTGAAGTGGTGGTCTTTTTGGCATAGAATGTCAAAGTGTTGTGAGCCCATAGTTTGTAATATCTTGGGTCATTGAACACTAAATATTGGAATTCTTGTTCATCTCCAGGAAAGATATTTTGGCAGTTTATTGAATTGGTTCCATGATATGACATGACAGTATAGCAGAAGCATGTACTGTAGTACTGCCTGTAATATTCACAAAGCCTTTGTGGGTAATAAATGATAGGGGCAATCATTTTAAACCTTAACCAGGCCAGTTATGTGAAACTTGTTTTGATGTTGTGCCAGGATGGTGTTACAAGATAGTCTAATGGTTAGACTGCTCGACTGAGAGGTTGGGGTTGAAATCCCGACCAGGGCAAAAAGTAAATTGAGATTTTGACCACTTCAATTGAAAGTGCGCAGTTGATGTAGTTGATACTTTTTGGAGTATTTTCTATTTCCATTTTGTGGGCTGATATTGTGGATTGAGGAGAGGAGACTCATAAAAATTTATTACTTCTTTGTCGTTTACTTACATGGTGCAGGTTTTGTGTGCTTTGAACTGGTCTACAAGATCGGATGTTAGGCCGTCTAGGTACTTATGATGTTCAGCGTCCAATGGAACCTTATTTGTGATACCCTTCTGAGTTTAATATTTCAGTGATAATTATGTGTGCTGACAGTGCTGTATTGGCCAACCAAGTAGTCACATTCAGAAAGTATCTACAAACCGATCATAAAGCTGATCTTCTTTCATGTTAGGAGGTTGAATATATTTACTATGAGCATGATCTTAGCTGGTTCTAGATCAACAGTGTTTCCTAGACGTGGAAGTTTTACCAATTCTTTAATCATTTAATGGTCTGAAAGAGTTTCATCAAAATGTCTGCAGTTAAAAGGACAAGCTTTTGGTATAGACGTGTCATACTCATCTCAGAAAAAAACTTGTCAGGATGGTGGGCTGCATGCTGGAACAGACATTCGGATTCCTGTTCTGGTTGAGGGTGCACGTTGTGGCAGCTAATGGGCCAGGATACTGTCAGGGACCTTTGTGTTATGAGAAAACACCAACACTCTTGATGACGGATGCTTTTAATTTTCATTTGTTTCTGAATGGCTGCTGGTAAAAAAATTGTAGATTGTACATAATGTGCTGATCTTCGTTTAATTATAAAAGAGACAAATCCAGGTGACACATCGCACCCAGTTACACGTCAAAGCACATTAAAAATCGCCAATGGCAAAAATATTGTGAACATAACAATGTCTGTCATTAATTGGAGGCAAAGAGAACCCTCGGAATAAAGTTTCTATCATTCTTGACTGGTAGAACAAAAAGATGGGGTCTAGGGCGTAAGTTATAGGGGAGCTTTGCTAGAGGTGGGAAAAGGTTCCTCAGGACGTGATTGGCATTTAGCATTAAAGTACGAAGCAGCCCAGCATCAGCTCCAGCAACTAGCTTCTGTATGTTCGGGAACGTCGCTGGAAGGTAACCAAGTCGTTGCATCCGGTTCAACATTCGTTCTATTTTAGTTCTGTCATTGCTCATGGTGAAACCCCACCAAGCTGGGGCAGCATAGAGGATCCTCGCGACAGATGTGGCTCAAGCTACTTCGTGCAGAGCGTCAGAGGGCAGTCCATGTGTTCTAAGCATTGTACAACGAACAACGTACAACCATGGCTGATCTTTCTTGTTAGCATCATACTTCTCTCTTCAAGGCCAAACAAATGTGACGACTGTGTTTGATGAATGCATAACCTATCCATATTAGTTCAGAAAACATAGAGTCATAAAGAAAGGGGCTCATGAGTCATAGAATTCCTATGTTGCTACAATGCTGATCGCGTTTTTTTCAATAAATACATAGTGCAGTCAGTGTGATAGTTGTGGCTGCACTGAATTTAGAGATGTCCATAAAACTTTGACAGATGCATAACTTCTTTATTCAGTGAGTCGGTGCACTATGTGTGTGTGTGTGTTTGTTGGTGTGCTACTTTTGTTGCACTTCGTGTGTGAAAGGCCTGTTCGTGTGCACAGTGATTGGTCTGTTCACAGTGATAGTGTCCAGGTATATCTGTGCACACCTCGGAATTATCTGTGAGCATAAAATGTTCTTTTTCTTGCATTAGTGAGGAAATTGTGCAGATTTATTTGTGTACTTCGAAGAAGTTTGATCATAATATAGTTTTCACCACTGCCAACAAACAAGATCCATCACTATTTCGGATATTAATAATGATTAATAGTTTTGGAAAGCTTTTGTTCAAACAATCCATTTCCACTGTGGAGCAGTTGTACTGTGCAAACGTACGAAGCTGATTAGTGAATGTTGGGTATGGTTTACTTTGCTAGAACTGACCTATGTCTGAGTTGGTGTAATGGTTTGGAGCCCAGGCAGATGGACAATATGATAATAATAATAATAATAATAATAATAATAATTTTGTTTAATTTCAAACTAACACAATGCAGAATGATTACCATTCACAGTACTTATGATCAAAAGTTATTACAGGAGTCGAATTTAACTGTCGGCAGCCAGTAGGGCACCCATCACGTCCTACTATTTTTCATGAACCCCATCTGCCAATTGGAAGGTTGAGTATACCTTCTGGAGGGTTGCAGCAAGCGATCTCGCGTCCGCACTCTTCGTGCCAGAGTGTTAGCCATCGCCTTAAACTTCCTCTAACTCTCATGTCGGTGAGTGCCAGAAGAATCAACCCATTACCAGCCGATGATGCTCTTAGGCACAAGGCGTGCGAGTAGGAAGTGACTGAACTTTCGAGATGGGTCTCAGAGGTCAGTGGAAAAAGAGTCCTGGATACTGGAAAGCGATCCAGAACGCCAGTAGAATCAACACACAAGTACATTTCAATTAACAACCAGTGAAGATACTGTTTGGCGATGCATCGCAAATTCATGGTCGAGATGGAGTGATAGTCAAAGGCTTTCAACCGGCCCAAGTGAGTCCACTGAAGGGTCATTGTGACAGTCGAACAATTTGACATTTGCCAACATCATATGCTGACAACATTTTGTCACGCGAAGTCAATGCACGGATTCTGCCACCAGGCGATTGTATTAAGATCCTTGACTTTCTGTCCAATAACTGTGCAACTGGTCCATACCAGGTTGTTCCCATTCAGTTCACTCTTACAGTTCCTACAACAGCTTGGTTTTTGTCTTTTTTGAGTAGTCTACAAGTCAAGGGAGTTGAAAAAGTGTTTACTATTTCAACTGAAGCAATTATAAACTAGATTTATATCTTTTTTTATCTGTGTCCTTTAAATATCCTTGATGCAACATTAAATGAGAAATCATATTTTCTTCCTTATTGGCTCTCCCAATAACCATTAAATGGCTGCCTGAGATAAAAAAGAACACTGAGTTGATAAAGCAAGTTCTTGCATATATAGTGACATGTGTGAAAAATTTAGCACTGTTGACAGCTGCTAAAATGCTAAATATTTCTAAAGTTTCTTGTGTCATACATAGATTGATGAAAAATAATGTGCACAAATAAGGCATATCCGTGATTTCATTTCCAGTTAAAAGTAAAGACTTGTGTTGTACTCGTCTCTTACAACAAAAACTGGTCAGGATGGCGGACTGCATGTAAGAGTAGGCGTTGGGATTTGTGTTTGGGTTCATATCGTGCTTTTTGTAGCAGCTAATGGAGATGCTAAGTACTGTCAGATATCTTTGGGCTATTAGCAAACACCAGCACTCTTGATGAAGGATGCTGTTCATTTCCTTTTGTTTCACACTCTTGACAACGGATGTTGTTCATTTTCTTTTGTTTGTGCATGACTAAAAAATTGTGGATTGTACAAAGAACTGTGTAGCCTACAACTACGGCTGATCTTTTTTAACAACACAATGCAGATATTGTAGAGAGATAAGAAGACTGAGTGGTCAAATGGAGGAACAGATCAATCTAATCTGAACTAAATGAATCTAACATAATCTAATAAAAACCAACCCACCCTCATTTTGTGTCATTAATCCAGTCTAGAATGTGCTGGTACGACTTGCTTGCTGAAGTGCCGTTAAACCCAATCAATCTACCACTGTGCCACTTGCTTGTGTCTGCTTCAGTTACACTAGACATAAGTCCCGTTATGAGTCGGTTGACTACTGATATCACAATTGGTTTGGGGATTTAAAAGGCCAACAGCTGTAGAACCAACTGCCTGATTAACAGCAGCCTGAACCAGATTTCTTGCTGTGCCACCGTTCTGCCATTTCCAGCTAATGCAAATCAGCAACTATTATCTCGACACGCGATGTAGTGATTGAGAATAAAGTTTACTAAACAGACATCTGGAAGCAAAGTAAATATGAAATGTCATTATAGAGTTTCATTTAAAGGTTTACTTCTTTCCGGATTATGCTTTTTTCAGCATCTTTTATCCTATCAGGCCATTCAGATGTTGTTGAATGTACGCCCAGATTATAAAATAGAGCGCTAAAGGGAGTATGTGAATATAGCAGCACATGGAAAAATGGTTTTTTGCCAGGTACAATTAGGCTCTATCTTAAGTTTCCTGTGTCAAGGCACGATGACGATTAATGTGTAAAAAAGGCGCTTAACCCGTCTCCCATTTCAATTAAAGCAATTCAAATAATTATAAACTAGATAAGCTACAGTATATCTTTTATAAATTTGTGTCCTTAACACCGACTGACAATTAAGGAATATGTTCAGCTGAGAATGTTTACTTCTTTCTGGATTCTGCCAATCCCCAGCAGGGCCAAGTGAAATGTTCAAGTGATTTCAAGTCAATTTAATGTTTGCCTGCCTTTGAATACAGGTAAGCACAGTGAATGGGTTTTGTAGGTCAGGTTTTTTAGAAGAAGAGAGTGGTAATAACAGTTGGTGTGTAATGTGTATTGTGTATGCTTTTGTTCTACGATTTTGTTAAATATCACTGGGACCTGCATCTATTAACTTTATAATGGCAGTCTGCTATCTTTTTCTCAGCCATGTCGGTTTCTTGACCCATTTCTCTAGTGGAAGCCTAAGAATTACCAGTGTTCAGGCGTGAAAGTAGTGTTGGTGCTGCTGGGTTTTAGATGAATGGAGAAGCCTGTGAATTAATTAATGAGTCAGCATATGAACAGTTAAATTTATAACCTTATTGGACAAGCGCTGTTGATGGCAGACCGGACAGTACTGGTTCAGTGTCAACAGTCTTTTCTCAAGAGGAGTGGGTGCTGCCCTGGATTCCCCCCCCCCCTTCAGTACCATAGCATCACTTTCCTTTCACTAGATTTTGCATGCATTCTGTCAACAATCTTCACCTTGTCTGCTATAGAACGCGGGTCTAGGAACAGTATCAGACGTACAGCGGTGAAACTTCATATGAGAGCTGAATTTACAAGTTCCATTCTCTATTAAGCCTAAAAAATGTTGTGTTTCCGGTAACAGAGCTTTAAAAAAATTGGATAGGTAGGTAAATGCTGAAAAATCGTATTTTCGCTCCCCCTCCCTCCCTTGTTGTAACTCATACATTATGCGAAACTCACAACCGAATGTGTACGTAAAAATAAGCTTCTCTACCCACCGCCCCCGCTCTCCTAGCAATTAGCTAACGTACGTCCAATACGAACGTTACACCAGGAGTTGACAACCGCAATGGTAAGGTATGATTATGATGAAAACGACGATGACGACTACGAATGGATAATAGACGATGACCTGCTGATTTGGAAGGCAGACGACGGTGGTACAGTCTTCTCCAGCAAGCCACCGTTCGCAGATGAAATCGGATGGCGGGCTATCGTGGCGGTTCTTTGATGATGCCGACCATATGGTGACTGTGGTCAGTCCTGGAAGAATGACTGAGACGGGAAACTGGAATGAAGTCGACGGTTTTCCTCCAGGACGCCACTGAGCGACATAGTAGCGACCGATGTCCACTTCCTTAACCAAAAGAAAAACACCAACCGATCCATAAATAAATCAATCAATCGATCAATTCAATTGTTTATTTTAATTACTACGCTGACACGGATGCAACTTAAACCTGTCTATCTGCTCACCAGCAATGCTAACAATAATGCAAATCTAACTGAAGCATTTTTTTCAAGTTAAAACTACGTTTGTCGTGCTGAAGTCGGGAGCTCCTCTGAGTAGTCTCTTTGAAGAAGCACTACAAAATTGAATGAATAATTTCCCTTCCTATCTCTTTCGACAATGTGTTTTGTTCAAGATATATGTTAAATGCCCGTACCTCCTGTCTTAGATCATCAAGGAACAGTGTTCGGCTGTTGAGAAGAAGGAACCGCTCCGGTCTATAAAACGTTGCCTCTCCGCATGGCTGGCCCCCCTTCCCACGCATAATGGTTGGCCCCTCTTCCCACGCATAGTTCTTCGTAGCCACATCTAAATTATCCACACATGGATAGAACAAAGTATTACAATATGCAAATTAGATATAGGCCTAAGGCGCTTGTCCATGCCCTGATCTGCTCTAGGGTTGACTTTGGGAACTCTGCTTACGCCGGTCTCTCCTCACTCAACCTTTCCAAACTTCAGACAATTCTAAATGCTGCTGCTCGCCTAATTGCCGGTCTTCCCAAGTTCTCTCATATTTCTGTCTTTATTCGGGACACTCTCCACTGGCTTCCTGTACCACAGCGCATTGAGTTTAAGATTCTGACACTCATGCGCAATTCTCTTCTTGGGGTAGCTCCCTCTTACCTCCGTTCTCTCTGCATCCCGGTCTCCTCTTTCCCCGGCCGCTCTGCCCTCCGCTCGGCAGCCAGCGGCCTCCTTGTCGTGCCTCGCATGCGTGGAGCCACTGCCCAGTCCAGAAGCTTTGCTTATGCTGGCCCATCCTACTGGAACCGTCTTCCTCACAAACTTCGTCTTGAGCTTCTTAGTCTCTCTCTCCCTTTGTTTAGGAAACGCCTGAAGACTATGCTATTCGTTAGCGGCAGTGCTAACTAGGGTCGGGAGCGCTACTGAATCTGTGAGCGGCGCTATATAAAAGTTCAATTACAATTACAATTACAATTACAATTAAGCCCTATTCACTTAATTCGAGGCACATACATGTACTCTGCCAAAGCAACTGCTATCATACATACTAAGAATGCCTCCACAGCGTGGTAGGAATAGACAACCATGGAGACAATTTAACGGATAAACTAGACAGCATAAATGAAGCGTGCAGTTATCCTCCTTTATCAAATCCAGAGACTTCCCCACACTAGACAAGACAAACACATACCATACCAAACAACTCCGGCCACAAAGCCACTGGTGACGGCAGCCACCAATGGCTTCACAGTCGGCATTATCCCTGCAGCCACAGCTCCTGCAGCCACAGCTCCTGCAGCCACAGCTCCTGCAGCCACAGCTCCTGAAACAAGTGAGAGTGTTGCTGTGTATGCCGCTGCAGCATCCAGTAGACTGGTAACTGCTGCGTCGACCACGGTGTCCATTGGAGATGATATCACTGAAGGACTCATGATTCCGCTGAAGAGATTCTGTTAACATTTCGGCAAAGATAACAATTTGATGTCTCATACTTAAAATTAAATCTAACCAGTCTAGCCTAACCAAAGCATTCCAGGTGCTGATGAATGACGTAAAGCCAGAGATTATAATGAAGACATGCCAACATACCACCATACTATAACCTGGCTGCTATTAACACGAAGTGTAATAGGCCTACTTAATTATTTAGAAATTTATATACACCTCTGGAAGTTAAGAAAACACCAAAAAGCAATCGGAGAGGATGATGCCACTGGAGCAACTGATTTAACTGAAGAGATTCTGTTAACATTTTGGCAAAGATAACAATTTGATGTCTCATACTTAAAATTAAATCTAACCAGTCTAGCCTAACCCAGAGCATTCCAGGTGCTGATGAACAACGTAAAGCCAGAGACTATAATGAAGAAATGCCAACTTGCCCCATAGCAATAACCTCGTTGCTTTTAACGCGAGGTGTAATTGACCACTTAATTATAAATATACCTATGGATGTTGAGAAAACAAAAAGCATCATCCACAAATGTTTTCTACATAATAATGAACCAATCAAATCGTATGTGAGACAAAGATTACAAACGATGATTATGATGACGAGTTCTCTGTCAATTCAATTGGCTTTGTGCAGTCGGGGGATGAGATGGGTGAGGTGGTTTCACGTTGCCTTACTCACAGAGAATAATTATTATTTGAGAGCAACTTGTCCATGGTCGTTATGCATAGTGGCTTGAGGTAGTTTCTAACCTGCCACCCTCAGGTTGCAAAGTACACCGATCATACTGTTATACCAACGTTCCCATTAAAACAATTTATTAATTATTAACATGATTAATTTCCACATCCCGCCTGCCACATTTAATTGAAATAGCCTAAGAGATGTTTAAGAAACAGACGACATTAGCATATCTGTACCTCCTTCCACAACGACATTGACAACTCCGGCCACAACGCAGCTTATGACCGCAACCACCATTTGCTTCACAGTCGGTATTATGGCTGCAGCCACAGCTCCTCCAGCAGGCGAAAGTGTTGCTGTGTATGCCGCCGCAGCGTCTAGCAGAGTCGTGACGGCAGCGTCGACTACCGTGTCTATTGGTGAGGATGATGCCGATGGAGCAATGGATTCAGCTGAAGACAATCTGTTAACATTTCGGCAATGATAACAATTCGATTTTGATGCTCTCATAGAAAAGCAAATATCTAGCCAGTGTAGTCTAACCAGAGCATTCCAGGTGCTGATAAACAATGTAAAGCCAGAGACTATGCCAACATTACCCCATAGCTATAACTTCGTTGCTATTAACGCGAGGTGTAATATGCCTACCTAATATTTTATGAATTTATTTATACCTAGTATGGATGTTAAGAAAGCATCAAAAAAGCATCATAAACAAATGTTTTCTAAATATTTATGAAGCAATCAATTTGGATGTGAGACAAAGATTACAAACGATGATTGTGATGACGAGTTCTCTGTCAATTCAATTGACTTTGTGCAATCTGGGGGATGAGATAGGTGAGGTGGTTTTTCCGTTGCCTTCCTCACATACATTTATTTGAGAGCAACTTGTCCAGGGTCACTACGCATAGTGGCTTGAGGTAGTTCGAACCTGCCACCTTCAGGTTACTAAGTACGCAGACCCTACTGTTATACCAACTCCACGTTCCCATTAAAACAATTTAATAATTATATTATTAACTTGATTATTTTCCACATCCCCCTGCCGCGTTTCATTGAAATAAGAGATGTTGAAGAAACAGAGACGGAATTAACCTGCATGCTGGTGTCTCGTCTGCTTCAGTTCCAGTAACAGTGATCACTATACCAGCAATGATGGCATTGAGCATGGCTTTCACCAGTGGCTTTATAGCAGGTATGACGGCTAAAGCAACTGCACCACCGACTGACGACCCTCCGATGCCGCAGCTGCTTTTAGCAGCATGATCATTCAGAGAAGAGTGGACAGTCGCTCTCGCTCCGTTTGAGGCTCTGGTCTAACGTTATATGTGACGATTGAGAAGCTTGTCTCGTTGAATGGAGAATTTCTAGCATGTCTCAGTATTCTCCAGCATGGGTTTGTTTCTCCTGGTACCGGCTGACGCTAAGCTACCTCTGGCGCGCTGACTGAATCTACAGATGCCGTTCTGTTAACATTTCCGGAGAGATAACAATTTAATACTCCCTTAAAAACCTAATCTTAACAAAAATGCAGATCTCTTGATGGATTCAAGCACAGGCTGACTAGCATTTTGCTTTCATCATACTTAGCTACTACGGTATGTTAAGTTATGCACAATTTCGATTGATGTCCTCCATTTGTTTTTTATAATTATTATCATCCGCTTTCTGTTTATTTCTCTTGCAAATGTCACTTCCAGATGAGTTCTGTTGTGATGGCTGTTCCTTGAAATTCTGGAGGCCTTCGATGGACACATACCCGTATCTGAGCACCTCGTAGGGTGCGCTGTCACTTCCAAACCCGAAGTCCCCAGAGAGGATGAAAGGAATGTCGTCTGCAGCGGCAAGCTTGACCAACGAGGAAATCTAAAATCAATAATAAAAAAATATGCATAGATTATTAGAATAAGAGAACCAAAGGAGCTGGCTCCATTATGCTGCAGCTCTATATACTGACAAGTCCTGAGCATGTTTAATACATATGGCTGTATGCTGTATTCTATGGACTTTCCACTTGAAGATCTGAACTACATTTTTTCAAGAGAGGGAGAAAAGACATCCAAAGAAGAATTAAGCATTCGTACATCATACATGATTGTGTGCATTAAGGGTGCTACAACACGCCGGTCTGCAGTTGTGAAGGGCCTGCAGTTAGAAATAGGTGCTTGGTCGACCGGTGTCAGAGGGGATCCTTTGGAGGGCATCCAGCACCTGGAACCGTGCTAGTCTTAATGCTGACCTGCATTCATATAATTGTGATGACAAAAATATGATGTTGGCAATGATAATGCTTCTGCCTAAATGATTATAGCGAAATCAACAAAATATCACTTGCCGAGGAGCCCTGTGTTGATGCCTAAGCCTTGAACTTCTCGTTCGATCCGACTGATAGAAATCCATCTCTTAGGACTTGGTAAGTGCCGTCTGAGACAGCCAAGTCAAAGTTGCCAGCAATGATGAATGAGTGAAGTTCAGCGCTGGCGAGTTTTAGCACAGCGCATAACTAAAATCAGTACAAATTTTGCATAGGTTATTAAAATGGGATAGCCATTATGGTGTGCCTCTACTGACAAATGTCCTGAGCACATGTCGGCCTTAGCTGTATTCCTTGGGCTTTGCACTTAACTGTCACTGCATCTTATTCAACTGCTGTTCCTGTTCAAACTGTGGCTCCGGTCAAATGTCATAACTCACCACACTGAAGTCGTTATCTTGCACTTTCAAAACAACATCTGGCAATTCGTGAGCAAGGATTGGTTTCTACGGGATCCAACGATGATAGATCACCAACAAAGAATTGAATCGATGGCTTCATTAAGAAAATTCGCGTCATAATCCTACCTAAAAAGAAACTTGCTTTGTTCTTTCAGTGAAGCCTGGATCAGTCTCTCTCATTCTGTCTGTGGTTCAGGTCGCACATTGTAAGCGACAATCGAGAAACTTGTCTGCTGAATTTGTGAATTTGTTAGAATATCTCGATATTCTAGAATACTTGTTAGTTTCCATCCATCTATCAATTAAATGAATCTATTTATCATATCTCTTTCTGTTGTCTTTCAATGCTGTGCTTAGTTTGGAGTATTTGCTAAATATTATTAAACTGTCGTAGAGTTGACTAATCCATACTCGTTTTACAGGCTCCTTAAATCTTTTTTGCATCACCTTGGCTGGAAACGCCTCTGAGTGGACCTCTTGAAAAGGAGCTATATAAATGATGACTTAAAAAGGTCATCAACAATTTTGGCGACTAAAAAAGGTCCAAAAATATGGCCGAACTAAAGTTCGTAAACACACCCTCCCCCCCCCCCGATCAAATCCTGGCTACAGCATTGTTGAATAGTAATAAGAACTTTGAATTGTAATACGAACTTTGAACGGTAATAAGAACTTTGAATTGAAGTGCACGCTCACAGGTCCACAGACATAGAATCGCAATAGACAATACTAATCGTGACCCTAACCTGTGCAGCCTGGAGCTCGCTTCGTTGGTAACATGACGGAATAAGTCGTGCATTGAAGATGCAGCTTGTGCTTCTTTCTACAGAGCAGCTCACATCGCTGAACCAGTTCAGGCGAATATATGAGATTTCGGGCAGCGTCGATGAAGCAGATCAATGCCAATCTGCTTGGCCTGCTGTAAACCACAAATGAACAACGATCAATTGTAAGAGACTGATCGTACATAAGCCTATTAATATGACATCATCATCACAAAAAATGAGAGTCTGCATTTTATCTGTCCACCAAACGACTTTTAAAACACATTTGAGGATCAAGAGCCTCTCAATGGCGGGACTTCTTACACAGTTTGGTTCCCATGTAACCGTTGGAACTCCCTTTCTCTGGCTCTTGCAGGACTACCTAGGCCTCTTTACCAAAAATCTCGAACGAGAAAACGGCTTTTGTCATTTACTGAATTCTGGAGCAGTCTTTCGCCCTCCGTCTGTGGTTCAGGTCGCACGTTATAAGCGACAATCGAGAACTCGTCTGCTAAATTTGTGAATTTTTAGAATATCTCAGTATTCTAGAATACTTGTTATCATCCATCTATCTATTAAATGAATCTATTTATCATATCTCTTTCTCTTGCCTTTCAATACTGTGCTTAGTTTGGAGTATTTGCTAAATTTTATTAAACTGTCGTAGAGTTGACTAATCCATACTCGTTTTACAGGCTCCTTAAATCTTTTTTGCATCACCTTGGCTGGAAACGCTTCTGAGTGGACCTCTTGAAAAGGAGCTATATAAATGATGACTTAAAAAGGTCATCAACAATTTCGACGACTAAAAAGGTCCGAAAATATGGCCGAAATAAAGTTCGTAAACACCCCCCACCCCCAATCAAATCCTGGCTACAGCATTGTTGAATAGTAATAAGAACTTTGAATTGTAATACGAACTTTGAACGGTAATATGAACTTTGAATTGGAGTGCACGCTCACAGGTCCACGGACATAGAATCGCAATAGACAATACTAATCGTGACCCTAACCTGTGCAGCCTGGAGCTCACTTCGTTTGTAGCAGGATGCAATGAGATGAGTGTTGAAGATGTAGAGTCGCTTGTGCGTTTTTCGACAGAGCAGCTCACATCGCTGAACCAGTTCAGGCGAATATATGAGATTTCGGGCAGCGTCGATGAAGCTGATGCCAATCTGCTTGGCCTGCTGTAAACCACAAATGAACAACGATCAATTGTAAGAGACTGATCGTACATAAGCCTATTAATATGACATCATCATCACAAAAACTGAGAGTCTGCATTTTATCTGTCCACCAAACGACTTTTAAAACACATACGAGGGTCTTCTCTTTGAGGATCAAGAGCCTCTCAATGGCGGGAGTTCTTACACAGTTTGGTTCCCATGTAACCGTTGGAACTCCCCTTCTCTGACTCTAGCATGACTACTTAGGCCTCTTTCATCCATCTATCTTCCTCTCTTTCAATTTTTGTTTCTGAGTGAAATTCCCCATTCGTGCTGCTGATGCCTAATTAATCCATTTGCCAATATTTATGTTACCTTCAAGCATAATATTTGATTGTTTAGTTCGTTTGCAATGCATTTAGTGACATGTCTACCATTCTCCACACAGCACTCTATTTAACCATATGCGCGAGAGCAGTTTTGCCCACCTTGCTTGGATGCATGGTGATGCCATCAAGACCAGACACACTCTGGTGGGCAAAACGGACAATGTTCAGAGTTAAATTTTAATGACATTTTCACCATTAGCATACTTTCTTTTAATGTGTGTGTGTGTGCCAATCACTTTCACCCCTTTTCACTATTTCTGTCTTTCTTTCAGTTCATACAGTGCATGTGCCATATCCAGCATCATCTGCTTTTGGAATAACAAAGATAAAACCATTGACGTCTGCAGATAGGCGCACTTGCCCCTGAAAAATTTACAGAAATTACATTGTCAACATGCATGAATTTGATGCATAGAATGTTAGACAATCTCACAGGAAGGTAGATAGACAGGCAGATTAAGAGGCAAAGTGGTGTGACAAAGCGCAGAATTCATGTCTAATACACCTCCTTTTCGCTCTACAATTCTTTCTGGCAATCTCGCCTTCCTTCTCTCTTCTCAAAACCTGCTTCTTTTCGTGAGGCCTTGCACACTGGGAGCACTTCTGAACTGTTCACACTAATAAAGACACTTTATAACTGGTTAAATACAACACAAGAAAGATAAATACACAGAGAGAGGCAGAGCCAGACAAAACCGATCTTCAGTGCCAATATAAAAACAATCAGCAAAAATGCAAGTGAAACAAAGATGATCATAATTATAAGACACTAGAAGACATCGATTAAGTGTGGAATTTGTGCGCAATTTGACATACCGTTGTATCAAGATATGTTGATCGGAGCGACCAAATGGGATGATTGAAAGCCTCCACAAACCATGCGGCAATCACCTTTTGTTAAAAAAAACCATTCAAATAATGATGGCTCTTTCTCGGTCGGATTGTCTGTCTCCGTTTCTGTTCCCATCTCTCTCACTGTTACTTTCAATATGTCTCAAACATGCACAATCAGCATACCGGTGCACAGGGAATATCTTAATGCAACTTGTGCCCAATATTCATTAACTGATTCAACATGATGTAATTAGGCATCCATACAGGTCGAACAGAGACAAGCGAAGATTCGGGTGGATGACCCTTTGTCAAAGCCTGATGGAAAAGAAGATCCATATAGGCCCGAATAAGATCCATATAGGCCAAAAGAAGATCCGTACAGGTCCATGTATAGTGGGTTGCAAAGATTGGTGCAGCACATGGGTCCACAGTTATAAATATGCGCAATTGTGCATGGTGGACCAGTGGGTTGTCAGAGAAGGGGCATTCAGAAGGTAAACACAGCATCCGGGCCTGCACTATCCTTAATAATGTGCCTTGCATCCATATGATTATGACGTCAACAAATGAAGATCACAATAATAATTACTGCTGTTTTAATTATTACAATGAACACAACAACTTACACATTGTGAATAGCCATGAATCCCAGTCTGCTGATCCAGTGTTGCTCTCGATCCGATGCTTAGCCACCGATCTCTCAGCGCCTGGTATAGAATATCCATGTGTGTGCAGTTGACAAATTCACACACAACGAACGGCAGACGATGCTTTTCGATGGTTCTTAGAACGCTGCAGATCTGAAAACATTAATAGCTTATTACAATACGGTATCCCAAGGGCTCCATTATGTTGTGTTTCTACGGTCAAAAGTCAGTAGATGTATGCTGTATTCTTTGGGCTTTGCACCTAAAGACACCGGACTAATCTGAAAAACTGTATTGCAGTTTCGAGAGAAGGACAAAAGATATACCTAAGGTTCAATAAGAAATTGTTGACTATTTAATAGACAAGAAGAACCATGTATGATCTATCTATGTAGCGATGTATATAATGATACATACATGCAGGATCACAATCCAAAGACATAGAATCACAACGTACTGTATTGTAATCCTCTACCTGAGCGGCTTGTACCGTAAATCTTGACGGAATTTATATGCATCAACCAATCGTGTATTTACAACCAAAACTCTCTTAAATTTTGTCTTTCGACATTGAACTTCCACCATTTGAAGGACTTCCTCACTATCAACAGCAGCTTGAAGGTCAACTGCGGTAATTCCCATGTTGCAGCATCCTGAAAATGCAAATCAATCATGGTAAATTGAGACACACCGAAGAACACACAGGACATTATCATCAAAAATACTTAGACTTGACATTTTATCTTTCCACCAAACGATTTATATAACACAAGTAGACCTACTTTTTGAAGCAAGAGCCTCTCAATGGCGGGAGTTCTTACACCGTTTGGATCCCAAGCATATAACCTATGGAACTCTAAAAAATTATTCATCCATCTGTCCAGTCGCGATTTTCAATCATGGTTCAGAGAGTTTTTTTGCCATCAGCGGCGGTCACACACTTTGGCAATCTAAATAATAATGGTAATAATAATAATGACCATCATCACAGAAAGTATGTTTGTACTAATGATTAAATTTATAGTAATCGAATTTTAATGATAACAGCTGAATCATTTGTGTCTCTGTTGAGTAGACTCACTCATCTGCAGCAGCTGCTGAGCGCAGAATGCTCTTCAGCGAGATGTTAGAGAACAGAAGACTGTTTGGAATCCCCGAGCCAACGATTTCTGCTTTAGGCATCTGTAGAGATGCGACTGCCGTGAGGCTGCTAGAATCGTAGTAGATGCTTGATCCTTCATCCAAGTTATGTTTTGCTCTTTGCCATACACACATTGGCTCGATGCCCTGATGTTAAGACATATGTTTTAAGACATATGTCAACACATATTATATGTCTTATAAAATTACATACATGCAAAGTAGAGGGGCTTAAAGTAGAAGGGTTATACTCTGGCAAGAAGAGTGCATGAAAACGGTTTGATTCCCGAAACTCTGCCAAAGGTTGGCTCAACCTCCCATTCGGCAGATGTGTTGGTGACATTTGCAGTAAGACGTTAGGAAGGGATTGCATGGCAGCCAAAGAGTTAATTAAATTCAACTCCTGCAATAACTTGTAACTATTCATTTCAAACTATGAATTGAAATTATACGATGGTGTGTCAGTTTCAAATTAAACAAAGATTACATTGTCAACATGCATGAAAATGATACATAGAACAACAACTTACACTTTCTGCTTAGGCACGAGTTTGACTTATAGATGAGAACATTCATCCGTCCAAACATATACACATGCATTACCTAAAATACACACAGAGATATAAGCTTACTACAAACATGAATGCATGCATATAAACAAAACACACATACACTTATGCCTACACTCGGTGCAGGCTCACAAATTCACAACATAGAACCAAAACAATCCATCCAATGCATATATAAGTGCAGAAAACTTTCTGAGGATCTGCGTGCATGTGAAGGTCGAACTGATTTTGAGATCCAATGCTTTGTCAACCGTATCTGAGAACGTGGAATGGTGCATCTGTGTCTTTAAAATGTAGATGGCTAGTGATTACAAATGGATGCTTGACGACTTGATCGTCAATGTGCATGAGACTGCACAGATCTGAAAACATAAAATTTGCATCTAGGTTATTAAAATAGGATTACATTACCTCATTAATCAGCTCTTGTTGTACAATAATTTAAGCAGCAAGTAAAAAGTACTATTTTTGTCCAATTTTCTGGAAGAAATGGCATTCATGGGGGAAACTTCCTCCTCCATAGACGTCTAGAAACTCTAGATTAAACACTGATCCAGTGGTAACTATGCTTACGACTGCTTGGCAGATGCTACAATATCTGTGCTGGAATAATTTATTAAAATGTATATGCGAGAGCCAGTGAGTGCATTATTGTTGTAAGTGGTCGCAATAGGCCCTTGCTTTCTAGGTCTATAGGGTGGTCCCGATTCAGACTTATCGCAGAAAAAGATATCCAACACAGTTCGCTGTGTAATTCAATACGTCTCGTTTTAATGTTTCAGGCTAAACCTGACTGTAGAATATTCTCCAGCATGACATAAGGTAGAACAAATCAAACTTAAAGCACTTTACAGACTTTACAAACTCTGTTAATTCCCTAATACTACGCATTTATCATCGCAGTATATCATCCGAAAGTCAATGTTCACAGAGGGTCATTCCATGTCAACTCAACCAGTAAAATGACAATTTGCCACCACACCCCTTTGGATTTTTCTGAAAATTTTTGTACATAAACTATGTGCAATATAAGGAATAACAGTGAAAATTTGAGCAGAATATCTCAAAATTTGACCGAGATATTAATTTTTGAAGTTAATGACCCAAAAACGTACCGCGACAAGACAGCATGAACCACCTAGTTTGGACTGTTATATCTCGGTCACGAAAAGAGCTAGAGGGCTGAAATATTTTTTGTGTAATCAGTTTTTTTGTGCTCTTTCCAAATATGCAAGAACCTGGTTGGAGTTATTTTTTGTTTTTAATATAAAAATTAGTAAATATAGCACGGACGCCAATTCTCACTCAAGTTTTGGACATTTTGTCAGTAGATAGGAATGAGATATAATAATACTTGTACTGGTTTTATATTGAGTCACATTGGTGCTCATCAGACATATAGTCAGTACCTGATTAGTTTCATCATTAGTGTGTTTTTCAAGGACGTTTTCCTTGTCACGATCGTGAAAATGGAGTATAAAGCTCATAAAAAAAGTGACAATGTGTATCTTTTGAAATTGATGAAAATTTGCACATATATTGTGGACATGCAGATCCTTCATTGGTGAAAAATTCAGGATGGTGTTCAGCTCCGTTTCTGGGAAATTATTTTTTGAAGTCGACCAATATTACTGTGTCGCGAGCAAATTTCATGATCCACAATGTTTGGACAGTCGTATCTAGACCAGGAAATGAACCAGAGGACTGATATTGTTGTCATCTAATCACTTTCTTGTGCTCTTTCAAGACATGTATGAATGTTGGTTGTATTTCTTGCGATTTTTTATTTATAAATTTGTAAATATTGCACAAATGCCAATTTAC
This sequence comes from Lumbricus rubellus, assembly GCA_945859605.1. NCBI lineage: Eukaryota > Metazoa > Annelida > Clitellata > Crassiclitellata > Lumbricidae > Lumbricus > Lumbricus rubellus. The sequence goes on from OX243817.1 coordinate 1,921,621, forward strand.
ATTTATTCGGAAATGAAAACTGCATGATCCACAATGTTTGGGCTGCCATATCTAGGCCAGGAAATGAACCAGAGGTCTGATATTGCTGTCATGTAATCAGCTTCTTATGCTCTTTCCATGTATGTAAGAATGTTGGTTGTATTTCTTGCGATTTTTTATTTATAATTTTGTAAATATTGCACAACTGCCAATATACATTTATTCGGACATGAAAACTGCATGATCCACAATGTTTGGACTGTCGTATCTAGGCCAGGAAATGAACCAGATGACTGATATTGTTGTCATGCAATCACTTTCTTATGCTCTTTCCATGTATGTAAGAATATTGGTTGTATTTCTTGTGATTTTTTATCTATAAATTTGTAAATATTGCACAACTGCCAATTTACATTTATTCGGACACATACTAAAATTGTAAATTTTAGATATACTCACTTAATTATATACTTCTTTCACATGATGACTAACAATTTTCCATTTCACACAATGTTAATTATGGTAAAATATGAAAGTAAAAAAATATTTGGAGGATATTTAGCTACCTAAGTGAGTCATCATCATATGAATGTGGACATATCTGAGATATGCAATTATGCATGTCAGAATAAATATATGGTAAATTTGCAGCTGTGCAATATTTACAAAAGTTCATATAAATTAAAAATCACAAGAAATGCAGCCAGCATTCTTACATATATGAAAAGAGCACAAGAAACTGATTACACGGCAACAACATGAGTCCTCTATTTCATTTCCTGACCTAGATATGGCAGTCCAAACATTGCAGATCATGACATTTTCACATCCGAATAAATGTATATTGGCAGTTGTGCAATATTTACAAAATTATAAATAAAAAATCGCAAGAAATACAACCAACATTCTTACATACATGGAAAGAGCATAAGAAACTGATTACATGACAGCAATATCAGACCTCTGGTTCATTTCCTGGCCTAGATATGGCAGCCCAAACATTGTGGATCATGCAGTTTTCATTTCCGAATAAATGTAAATTGGCATTTGTGCAATATTTACAAATTTGTAAATAAAAAATCGCAAGAAATACAACCAACATTCATACATGTCTTGAAAGAGCACAAGAAAGTGATTATATGACAACAATATCAGTCCTCTGGTTCATTTCCTGGTCTAGATACGACTGTCCAAACATTGTGGATCATGAAATTTGCTCGCGACAGTAATATTGGTCGACTTCAAAAAATAATTTCCCAGAAACGGAGCTGAACACCATCCTGAATTTTTCACCAATGAAGGATCTGCATGTCCACAATATATGTGCAAATTTTCATCAATTTCAAAAGATACACATTGTCACTTTTTTTATGAGCTTTATACTCCATTTTCACGATCGTGACAAGGAAAACGTCCTTGAAAAACACACTAATGATGAAACTAATCAGGTACTGACTATATGTCTGATGAGCACCAATGTGACTCAATATAAAACCAGTACAAGTATTATTATATCTCATTCCTATCTACTGACATGATGTCCAAAACTTGAGTGAGAATTGGCGTCTGTGCTATATTTACTAATTTTTATATTAAAAACAAAAAATAACTCCAACCAGGTTCTTGCATATTTGGAAAGAGCACAAAAAACTGATTACACAAAAAATATTTCAGCCCTCTAGCTCTTTTCGTGACCGAGATATAACAGTCCAAACTAGGTGGTTCATGCTGTTTTGTCGCGGTACGTTTTTGGGTCATTAACTTCAAAAATTAATATATCGGTCAAATTTTGAGATATTCTGCTCAAATTTTCACTGTTATTCCTTATATTGCATGTAGTTTATGTACAAAAATTTTCAGAAAAATCCAAAGGGGTGTGGTGGCACCCCTGGTTGAGTTGACGTGGAATGACCCCAGACGAAACGAATGCGACCAAACAGGTCGACGATTATCACTAGACTGACTCTAAGCTAGCCACTACCACACCTCCACACTTCACCACCATCCCTTCAGATCACCTCACCACCTATCCAACAATATCTTAATGCATCTGTTTACCAAGAAACTAATCGCAATAATTGGAATCACTTCCACTAGCATCTGATGCTTTTTCTTGGAGTACTTAATGGAAGAATCTACCAAGCAGTACACTGGTAGGGTGATTGTATTGATAACAACCTCATATCCCTTCGAGTGGGGTTGGACAAAAACTGGTGAAAGCTGGCTGTCACAATGGGTGACTAAGATGTTTCACAAGGTTGAAGTGAATTTATCCATTGTGGCTGCAAGAAGAGTTGCATTGGAAGATGCAAGTGTGTAAAATCACATCAGGTCTGCACAACTCTGAGTGTTGACAAGTGTGTCCTGAAATAATTTTTATATTGTGTCTCTGGTAATACTGATGAAAAAATGCATCCATATATGGAACTGCTAATAATGGCAGTTATGCTGAATCTGTTATATCTGAATTATAATTATAATCTTTATAATTAATTGTATGATTGTTATGTGAGAAAGGTGATGACCAAATGCATCACCTTTTCTTTGTATGTGTCTGAATGCATTTGGGTGGGTCATTCATCAGAAGCTTGAAGCCATTTAATTTATTTACATTTATTTACTTTTCATATTCGTTGGTGTAATTATATGCTCTGTCTTTGCAACCTGCCTGTCCTTGCTTTGTGCAGCTTTTTCTCAGCTTTTTTTCTTCTTTTTGCATACATTTTCTAGGCAGCGCTGTGTCTTTGTTTGGCTTGTTGTGTATCCAGGAACAATTTTCGTAGTTGTCTGCTTCTACCAACTTTTCATTTATCTCAATTTCATCTTTCTCAAATGTCAGTTTCTTTATGTCTCATTATAGGCCTATGTCTTTCTTACCACTTAGATATTTTTTTCATGCTGTGCTTTGTTGCTGGTTAAGAAATCTATTATTGCCTTGTAGGCTCTCTCTCTCTCTCTCTCTCTCTCTCTCTCTCTCTCTCTCTCTCTCTCTCTCTCTCTCTCTCTCTCTCTCTCTCTCTCTCTCTCTCTCTCTCTCTCTCTCTCTCTCTCTCTCTCTCTCTCTCTCTCTCTCTCTCTCTCTCTCTCTCTCTCTCTCTCTCTCTCTCTCTCTCTCTCTCTCTCTCTCTCTCTCTCTCTCTCTCCCCTCAGCTTGTTGTCTATGTCGTTGGGTGCTCTCTCATAACTACTCTCACGTTTGCTCTTGGCTTTTGCACTAAGAGAAACATTGAAAATATTAGAATTTCACGATGATTCCGGTTGGATTTTACTTAAAATGAAATTAATTGCTTCAAGGCTTGTGATGAATGACCTACGGAGACCTTTGCCAACACCTCCTCGTGGTGGTCTCTGGGCGTGCAGTTATCTGTTATGTAACTGCATGGCGAAGATTGGCATGCAATATAATTGTATTTGACTGAGTGTGCAATGTAACTTTGCTACTGAGCAAACGGACTCCTTGGCTGATGCCATGTGTTAGAACCATTTATTATGAAAATGTATCGCAAAATCAGTGTTAGCGAGAAAGCTCTATCTATGGCTGATTACAAACTCACTTTTTAACTCACATACTAGACCACTTTTCTTTCAACATAGATTATTAAATATTTATTAAACTAGAAGCATGTCCAAACATGTGAATTTTTGTCTCGGTATGATGATTATGACAACCTACTCCCACATGCCTTCTCATCCTACTTCCTCCAGTCTTACTTAACCGCAATTGATTGATGCCAGAAGTAGTCGTGCTTATGTGTGTACTTTTACTATATCAAACACTCATATTTTCAAATTTTTTCAATTAAACATCAAAGTCCTCTACTATGGAACAATTTACCTTATAATATTCGCACTGCCTCAGTCTTTCCTGATTTAAAAACACTTGTTCATGCATTCACAATCAAATGAATTTAATATTAAAAAACCCATTCTAATCCTGTACAATCCAACATTTTATCATTACAATATTTTTTTTCAGTGCTCCATGCTAATCATCAATCATCTTAAGACTCAATGGAGTTGAAGCAGGAATTGTTCCTTCTGGGAAGCCTATTCCCATTTGACAGTGTGTAATCAAGACGTGTCTGGGGAAAAGTACCAAGTTTCCCCCTCAGGAATAAGATTTCCCTCCCAGAATAATTTGTGAGGTGTTATAATTTATATAAATACGTACCATCCCGGGGTATCCCCTCAGAAAAATGAAACGTGTATGAATTCCCCCCCCCCCCCCAGAAAATATTTGACATGTTATGGCAGCGGGTGTCACGACAACTCGTCCACCGACAACTCGTCCAACGACAACTCGTCCACGGACAACTGGTCCACCGACAACTGGTCCACCGAAAGAGAAGCCGGATTATTGAGAAGACGCTTGGGAAATAGAAGCTGGATGAAGGTTCTTTATTTACGAAATAGGCCTAGTAGCTGGATTTATGAAAAAAATGTCCAATGGTTTCCCTGCTGAAATAGAAGCTGAATTGATGATTTTCATCATGTGTCTCACCATGCATCCAGCTTCTATTTCAGATCAAACAAAAACTTGATCCATCTTCCATTTCTTAAGCGTTTTTTCATGCATCCAGCATCTATTTCACCTGTAAAAACCTTCATTCAGCTTCTACTTCCCAAGCGTTTTCTCAATAATCCGGCTTCTATTTCAGTGGACGAGTTGTCGGTGGACGAGTTGTCCGTGGACGAGTTGTCGTTGGACCAGTTGTCGTGGAACCATGGCAGCGTGTACCTAGAGCTAAGAAATCTGATTATAAAAGAATCCATCCTTGGGCTTAGCCTATATGCGGTAATTCTACATGGTATTGCTTATTCATTCTGAGAATTTATATAGCGCTTCTTCAAGACAACTACTCAGAGGCGCTCTTTGCACTAACTAGCCGAAATGATGTTAAGAGTCATGGCGAGCGAAAAAGAACAAGTTGCAAAAAACTACAGTAGGCTAAGCTGTAAGAGTCACCAGTGGCGAGCCCTCGCAGACACGTAGAGTTAACCATCGGATTCCCCTAGACAGTTGGAAGATGGCGTGGTTGATCAGAGTCTGGTAGGCGGTAGATGACGCCCGTCTTGGCTAATCGTCGAGACTCGAGGATGCGTATAGAAGGCGCTCGTCGATCGGTAGTTGGAAGCGCCGTCGGTGACAACTAGGCCTACAGTCGAGGTCACTCCACTGACCCGCGTGAGCCGTCCTCCCACGAGATTATGTAAACACCGGCAAGCAGCTGCGTACACGCAGGCGTATTATTATGGAACGAGTCGACTGCATCGTAGGGATGGTCGCTGATGCAGTCACGTGGCGGAGGCGACTTGCAACAAAAACCTTATCAGCGTAAAATTCTTGATAAATCCAACGAAAAGTCCAGTACGTAGGCCTACGCGAGTCTAGAAGCAGTAAACTACGACCTGTCTGAAATAACTGCAAATTCTGCATTGTGATTAAATGGTCCGTCGAAATAACAACTAAGAGAGGTCGGTAAACGACCACATGGCCGCTGACCCAAGCAGATGTATAAATAATTTTATGCTTCACCCGCCGCGGTCATTCTAGTTTGTTTTGTTGGCGACTGTCGTAGGACTCATAGCGAAAAACGAACCAATTAGCCTAAAATTAATGATAAAGAGAACTTGCGAACTAATTAAACCGTGTTCTAAAGAAGATCTTTGTCATTGGAGTTATAAATTTATACGAACTTCAGCTTAGCCTACGCCTGCATGGGACTAATATTAGAGAATATAATTATACGGATGATGACTACCATGCGACTCAGTTGAAAATTGCTCCGCCGAGCAATAGACGTCACATACTTCGCCAGTGACACAAAGACGATCTTGATCTTTTTCGGCTTCATATCACTTCGATATATATTAGTCCCAGCTAGCTAGATTAATTAATTGGACGTAGGCCTATATGAGCTCAGTTGTAACATTATCGCAAATTCGTAATCGTAATCTCCAAACTTCTTCATAATTATTATGCTATCATCGTTCATATTCTAAATATTGTGAATCCGCTGGGTTTATGCACCGAAGAGTTAATGACGTCAGTAAATGACGTCAAGGGAAGTGACGTCAGGAGCCATGGTGACACCTTTATAAATGCAGCGGTGGATTTTACAGCATAATTATATGGTGGTGTGGTGTCTATTGGTTCTGGTGACAGCATGAGGGCGAAGGCATGCTGAATTGCTCGGAGGCGGTGTATTTGGTTTAACAGAACGAAAAATGCGATAGAAAATGCTGAGCTATGTACGAATACATACATACTTGCCTACCGACGGAGAAGCAACGCGGAATTCAGTATTTGATTGGTCGAAATTTTGACGAATAGCGTTGCAGGAATCAGTCACTGCTTCCGGGTTGTTGAAGGAGGAGGCTCGATTGATCATCACTACAATGGACAGCAAAGGCAGAAAAGTTGTCGTTTGCGACAATGGAACAGGGGTAAAACTCGACCGAAATTTTATTCGACTTTCTTAAAGTCATAATTCACCAGTTTTTGTCGATTTACGATGTTTCTGGTGTTTTGGATGAGATATGCTTTTGGCATCGCTCATACCCGGTAGCAACATCAAAGCCCCACGCCCCTTTGCTCAAACAAAAATGCGCTTCCTTACTTGAATGATCAAATTACGGAAGGTTCTTTTAAGCCTGTCCGTCTTGCGGAAATTAATTCTAAACTCGACGAAGTGATTTGTTAGCTTTGAAAACGGTAGCGTTGCACTTCAAATAAAAGTGAGATATTTTCTGAGGTTCCGGATTGAGCCTCCGAGGGTGGTTCGAATCACCAGGGTTTTAGTGGAAAATTATCGGTCCACGAAATGTAATGTAACGGAGAATGCTAAGGCAGACATGAGTGTTGCATTAAGTAAGCATCGTATTTGTTTTGGTCCAGGGAATATGTTGAGTTCAGAACCAGGTATTCCTGAAGAAACGTCAAATTGCAGTTGGTTGATATGCTTATAAACAGTGCAGTATGGCCGATCCAGAACTAATTAGAAATTAGAGAACCCAGTAAGTGATTAGTCAGTGATGTGACGAAGTAGCACAAAAGTTTTCTGAATGCTTTCTCTGATTTAGATGTTGGTTATTTGCTTCCTAACGATGGTGCCAGTTCCTAACGATGGTGCCACCAGTTACTTTATTAACATCATATATTATTTATACAGTGCCAGTTTGAGAATTGCACATTTATTTAGCGCCACTTAGTTGCTCTGCTTGCAACCTAAATTAGTAAAAACTACGATAAAGTAGTTATTGTAATCTGCTGGATACTTGTAAGAGAAAGCGTTTTTCACTGATGCAATGATTTGTAACATGTGATCAATGATGCGGTAATTGTGATCAGTAACCAATGCAAAATATTGTGCATGCATTTCAAATATAATTATATGTGAAAGAAGGCTTTCAGCACATTAGCATTTGACTTTCAACATCCTTTGTACGTACGATAGACCGATTCTGAACATTGACAATATAGAAATCATCGTGACAATACAATACAATTGGAATTGTTTGATTGTTTTTGCAGTTTGTAAAATGTGGCTTCAGTGGAACAAACTTTCCAACGCACATATTCCCGTCGCTCATTGGTCGACCGATTCTGAGGTCAACGGCAAAAATCGGAAATATTGAAATTAAAGTGAGTCGGAAAGAAACGCTTGCGGTGCCTTCATTTAAAATTTGTGATTTATAATATTAGTATGTGTGTTAGAGAATGAGGCATCATTATCTTGGTGTAAGGCATTCACAGCACTATATTTACTAGTCCTTGCTGAAAAAGGTATTGGTTATGTATATATGGTGAAGTTTGGTAGCGTTTGGTTTTTGTCTCCAAGGTAATGTTTTGTTTGGTTCCAAGGTAAGGTTTGGAGACGTTTGGTTTGGTTTCCAAAAGAGTGGTTGCTATAAACAAAGGGTTTTCTAAAGTTCTTTATCATTAATATTAGTGATTGCAGGACTCTTATAACTATAGCGACGTTTGTTAAAAAATTTCATTAGTCCCCTTGAAAAGCCTGTGTACATATTCATTGAATGAATGAATGAATGAATGAATGGATGAATACTGACTTCTATGGGGCTGTTATCATAATCCAAAACTTCAGATGATTTTTGCTTTGAGTGAAGTCCTATTCAAGACTTTCAGCCCTGATCTATAGGACAAACCAGTTTGAAATCAGAAAAGTTAGGCTGTCAGAGAAGTAAGGCTGAAATCAGAGTTCTAGTCAGTTAAAATCAGAGAAGTCAGGTTACAGTGTGTTTGCAAGTTGAAAAAGAAATGACCTGTAAAATTTTTCTGGGACTTCTCTTTGTCAGGACTTGATGATCGGAGATGAGGCGAGCGAACTTCGATCGATGTTGGAAGTGTCGTATCCGATGGAGAACGGAATCGTACGCAGCTGGGAAGACATGATCCATCTCTACAACTACACGTTCGGTCCAGAGAAGCTGAACGTCGATCCAAAGAACTGCAAACTGCTTCTCACCGAACCACCGATGAATCCGATCAAGAACAGAGAGAAGATGATCGAGGTGAGACGAAGAATGGAGAGATGATTGGGAAGTGTGTCTTGTCTTCTAACTGTCTGTTTCGATGTCTGGGTCTGCTTGCCTTGTTACTGTAGCTGTATGTCTTTGTGTCTGCATTGTGACTCTAGAGCTCTGTCTGTCTTCTCTGTCTACCTGTGTGTCTGTCTGTCTTCTCTGTCTGTCTGTCTTCTCTGTCTGTCTGTCTTCTCTGTCTGTCTGTATGTATTTTCTGTCTGTCTGTCTCTCTGTGTGTTTATCAACTCTCTGTCAACTGTCTGTTAAAGTTCTTTGTCTGTCTTTTTAAACTTTTTTATTTATTTGTAGGTGACTGTAAAATTAATAGCGACTTCGATGGAATTGTGCGTATTTAAACAAATGAAAGCATCATCTGTATGTATTTTTTTGTCTGTCTGGATGGGTGGGTGGGTGTGTCTATTCATTTGTCTGGTTGTTTGTTTTTCTAGGTGATGTTCGAAACCTATCAATTCCACGGACTCTACATTGCCATTCAAGCCGTTCTTACTCTCTACGCACAAGGTTCAATGCAACATTGATTCTGATTTCTCTATTCTATCTTACTTTATATGACCAAGCAGGAAACTAGGATATTAAACATATGAATCCTACATTTCTGTCAAAATTATTCTTTATATTAATTAGCCTTGTTCACTGATCAGTGATGCAAAGTAAATAAATACGAAAAAACTCGTTACATGTGATCAATGGTGAGAAACATAGGAGAGCACTGTCTACAATATTTCTAATTTAAATAAATTTTCAGAAATATTCAAAGAAGAAAACAGTAACATTTACGGATTAAGAAGTTGTTTTAATTTAACCCTTTAATGCAGAGATGGTAGTGAATGGTATGGGAAATCCTATACGCTCTGGCATTAAAGGGTTAACAGATTTGCAGAATTTCGTTAATCGTGTGACTTTGTTTTGTGTAGGTCTCCTGACGGGAATTGTGGTTGATTCGGGCGACGGTGTTACCCACATTTGCCCCGTTTTTGATGGATTCGCCCTCCCACATCTCACCCGTCGTTTGGACATTGCTGGCCGCGACGTCACACGCTATCTCATCAAGGTGAGAGGAATGTGTGACTGTATGATGGACGTAACAGTAGACATTGTTATTTCTGTTATTATTATTGTTGTTTTTTTAATTTAATTTTTTTTACCCGAGGTTTCTCAGATCTCTTGGGATTTCAAAAAATTATCCGGAGATGTATTATTATTATTGTTGTTTTTATTAATATAAATGAACTTTATAGATTAATGAGATCGATTGTTTTGTTGCTGAGCTGTCATGCAGTTGTGTAAGCTCAGTTGTCTTGATTGTTCGAATCCGTTTATTATTAACATTTATTTATTGTTGTTTTTATCATTTTCATCATTGTGAATGTCTTAAGTGTGATCCAGCAGGATTTACAACTGAAATCAGACGATGCTGGTGATGGAGACAAAGCATGGTTCCAGGTTCGAATCCACCTCAAACCACCACATAAGGACCTTGAGCAAGTCCTTTACTCGCGCATGCTCATGTGCTTCGGCGTGAAACTCTGATGCAGTGTCTGCACTGTAGTCGACAGCTCCCCTGAGTAGATAACTTGAATTGGTGCTATAGCAGATGCGAGAAATAAATAAAATAAATAATTTATATAATGCTAGGAATGCAATTTTTCAGTGATGCTTTTTTCTTTCTTTTCCTGCGCAGCTTCTTCTGTTGCGAGGTTACGCGTTCAATCACTCGGCCGACTTTGAGACGGTTCGTCTGATGAAAGAGAAGTTGTGCTACGTCGGTTACGACATCGATCAGGAACAGAAGCTCGCTCTCGAGACCACGGTGCTTGTCGAGCAGTACACGGTACGTGTCGGGGAATCCCCTCGGGATTTCCCGTTTCAGCAGGAAATCCCATGTGGTTTTCTCTGTTCTTGCTGCGCTGGAGTTGGGAGCGCCTCTGAGTATCGGTAGTTCAATTTAAGAGGCTATAGATATTCAGGAATAAATTAATTGCATGTTTTGTAGATGTTTTAACACAATACATTCTTTATAAATGTTCTAATACAATATATTCTTTATTAATGTTTTGATACAATACATTCTTTGTAAATGTTTTGAAACAATGCATACTCTATAATTGTTTTGATACAATATATTCTTTATAAATGTTTTATTGCAATGCATTCTTTATAAATGTTTTAATACAATACATTCTTTATTAAATGTTTTACTACAATGCGTTAATGCAAACTATGTTGCGTTGGACTTTCCAGTTGCCAGATGGGCGGGTGATAAAGGTCGGAGGGGAGCGCTTTGAGGCACCGGAAGCATTGTTCCAACCACATCTGATCAACGTGGAAGGTGTTGGAATCGCTGAACTGCTCTTCAACACGATCCAAGCTGCGGACATTGACACAAGAACCGAGTTCTACAAGCACATTGTTCTTTCCGGTGGATCAACGATGTACCCGGGTCTCCCGAGTCGGCTGGAAAGGGAGATGAAGCAGCTCTACCTGGAAAGGGTTCTGAAGGGAGACACGGAGAAACTGGCGGTATGTGTTTGGATGGTGGTGCTGCGTGGAGACAATGGGAGACTCATTGTCTTGTGCTTTGTTACCGTACTTCACTTACCGTTTAATTTCTGCTTACGGTGACTTGATCTTTGTTTAGAAGCAGTTTTTGGTCCTTGTTCAGTTGCTGTTCTTGGTTGTCAGTCATTAGGAGGTGGTTCCTGGTTCTATTTAACAAGCAGTTCTTGCATCCTGTTGAAAGAAAATAGTAATAAAAAAACGAATAACAATTATGTCATGGTTGAATGGAACATGCTGGAATGAAGATTTGAAGGATGCGGGTTTTATACCCACTAGCTTGATAAGGTTAACTTGGCGTCTTCCACTCCCTAGAGGTTGACTTGAATGGGAAAGACGGTTGACTTGCCGACTGCCATACAGCTAATTTTAACTGAACTTGATATGAGTTATTAAGTATTCTAAGTTTAAGTCTTTTCTTTATTACTCCACGTTGCAAACACATAATAGGACAAAGAAACCATCGTAATGATTCATCAAGTTGCAAATAAAACAAATTGGTAATAAAAGGTGCAAAGCAAGTCACAAGTTGAATTAACTCTAGAGAATACATTATCATCAAGTATTGTAATATCATATTATCTTACTGCATACTTGTCAGCATGAATTAATAAGCGAATATCATTATTAAAATCAATAATAACAACATGTGTCATTATTTTCGTAGAAATTCAAAATCCGCATTGAAGATCCGCCACGTCGAAAGCACATGGTGTTCATGGGTGGAGCGGTGCTTGCGGACATCATGAAGGACAAGGAAGACTTCTGGATGACGCGCGCCGAGTACCAGGAAAAGGGAATCAAGGTGATGCAGAAACTCGGCGTCAGCTTCCGCTAGAAGACAATGGACATTGTCTCCGCCTGCCTTGTTCCGAAAAACAAAACAACAAACGTCATGACATTCCGCTGGAATCCGTAGGAGACGAATAATGTTTTTGGCTGATGACGTTTTGCGTCTGTAGATGATGCGGCTGGTAGCCATTGGCCGCGCTTTTTAAATTATCGTGTAAGCTAAGCTCAGAACGTATGTCTGTCCGTCGTTATTATCTCAGTACTTCTTAACGGAATATTTCTAAAATTGGGTAGAACTATTTAGCGTAGTGTAATCGTCTCTCGCTTTGGCTAACCTTCGGGGTAGAAGTAGGAATTCCCTTGGTGTAAGAAGTTTGCGTAGTTTGCTGTTGCCTTGAATTTTCTAGAATTACGTTAAGGGTTGTCTTTTAAAAAGATGTAGCCCCTCTTTCTAGTGATTCTGGGTGACCTACTGTAACAGGGCTGTGTATGCGGGTTATATATCGAGTACTCCCTCACGAATGTTTGTGTGTAGTATACGGGAAATGTGACCTGCTTAGGCAAGTGTAGCGTGTACTCAACTCTAATTTTGCCAGTGCAGCCCTGGTGACCTTGTGTATTGAATCTTGGAAGTTAATTCTGTCAATTTCCAAAATTTCTTTTGTTGAACTAACTTGCTGTGAAGTTAATAAGTTATGTCTTGGTCTTTTGTGATGACCGCTGGTTGATGGCCAAGTGTTCAGAAGTCACTTTAGGATTGGTCGATATAATTTCGTCCAGACTTTTGATCATGTTGTCTTTGGTTCTATGCGTGTGTAATACTGTGTATGGGGGCTCACCACTGGGGACTCTCCTATTTAACTATACGGTGATCTGCTAACTGTTGTTATAATTATTCCACTTTCTGATGACATTTGCACCAGGTAGGTTAGCGCAGAGAGCACCTAGATGAATCTTTCTCTTGTAGTTGCTCCACATAAATGTGCTGGTTAAATGCACTGGATGCAGCTTTTATGGTTTGGGTTGTGAGGTAGGCATGATCTGGTCGAAGAGATGAAGGGATCATGCCCTTTAAGTTTTGATCCAGCGCTATTCAAGTTATCGAAAGCTCAAAGTAGCTATTGAAAAGTTCTATAAATCAGTTAAGTCCAATTGTAAAGTAAACAGAAATTTAAACAACACTTGGAAGTCGTCACAGTTCAAGGTTAGGCCAATGGCGAGAAATAGTGCTATATAAATTCTACTATGTGATTTACTTTGCAGGCTCTTATACACGTAGATACACAGTGCAACGTTTAGCATTAAGTTTCGTCATTAAGTGGAATGTTATGTGTCTTGGGACCATGGTTATCATGACATGGGGAGAATTCCAACTGGGCTCATACTGTCTAGAGCTAGAAAAATATTTACGTTACTTTGTGATGTGCAGCAGCAAGACATTTTGCAGGTAATGTGTGGCAGAGATAGATGTAATAGCACAGGCACATTGTGTTTTCAAATTGTCTATCGGTAAATTGATGTGTAATAAATATGTGAATAGAATTTTCTTTATAACAAAAAGTGTAGTTTCAGATATTAAATGAAAAGCAAGAACTAATTAAAGTGAAAACAATTGTTGTCTTTTGCTATTTCGTATTTGTAATCATGAATTTATATAGCACCATTTTAAGAGAAACTCCTCAGAGGCCAGTACCGTAGACAAGGGGTTTCGGGGGTTGAGCCCCCCCCATTGCCTTAGGAAAAAGTTTTTAATTGTTTGTAGTAACAATTCATTTTATCTTACTTTGTTCTTTTTTATTTACTGTAATACTGTTTAAAAAAGCTCTTGCCCATTTTGGTACCCTGTCACAACACTGCCAAGAATTTATTTAGCGTTCACTAATAAAGTTGTGCTATTTCCTGGTAAAACTTGAATCATGTAAAGTGGGCTTACATTATTACCGCTTACATAATATTATATACGTAAGTATACACACATTATGCACGTAGGGCTTGAAGCATGGGCGCCTGCAGAAAATTTTGCAGGAGGGGCAAAAATTTTACGATGGTCACGGTTGAATTTTTCAGTGACAAGAGCATGAAAAATACAGCGCTGGAAATTAAAAACACGGGTATTTTTTCAAAGAGCTTTCTTAATGCAAATTTCTCAGTTTCATGTTGTGTATTATTTTTAATATGAATAGTGCGAAAATTTTGTTAAAAATCCAAAAGTAGATGTTAAAAAAGAGGCACTATATATACTTATTTCTATAGAGATTTCTAAACATACATTTATGACTTTCGCTGTGTGTATCATTGGTATTATTAGTGTTTTAATGCGAAGAAATTTGTAAAAAACTCAAAAGTATTAGAGAAATAAGTGTCACTTTTCCAGGGGGGCAAGTGCCCCCCCCTTGCCCCTATGTGCGGGCGCCCATGGCTTGAAGTGTGACTGGACGGTCACGGGCGGCGTCCAGGCACTTATTTTCGAATCTGAACGCCCCTCTGCCACTTGTTAAGCCAGCACAGCCTGGAAAGGTTAGGGGTGTACACTTTTTCTACACTTTAAGCACTGCATATATAGCTACATACAAAAGCAAACAGGAAGAATATAGAAAATGATCGGGGAAGACAAAGCCTAGGCAGACACAAAGCGATTATGACACGTTTTTACGATGCCTTTAGAGTCATAACAGTGTAGCCTACTCCTAAACAAAACCTATTTTCTACGGGTGTTGAGTGTTCTGGTGCACGTTTGCGATAAGTCACTAGTCAGCTTTAGTTTTTATGGGCTCTCAAATGGATGAGCTTGATCATGACTAGGACTATTTGACTAACGTATTTCAGCGGTATTTGCCCCGCATATTTAAATAGCAAGGACTTGTTTAGAATTATTAGGCTACGACGGTACGGTCATGTGACTTTGAATCAGCCTGTATTAGGCCTATTCGCTAAAGGCCTGCTCGCAATAAGCCCGGTCGTTTTTTCCAACGCCCTAATAGTATTAGCCTATATATATAGGCTAGTCCGGGCGCGCTGTTAAAGTCACCGAACCCTTACATTTTGCATATATCACCTAGCTAGGGCCTTTATTGCAACAAGCATGAGTATTTTTTATAAGTTCCTATGTTTGAGTAAGCGAACCAGCTATAGGCAGATCATGAAATTCTAATAATCGTGATCATGATTTTTATTGAAAATGCGAGCTATGATTTATTTTTTGTGGGGGGGGGGGGTGTTTTCTCGACCGTGAATTTTGAGATGAGTAGGCCTAGGCCTAAGCTACACGCTGCGCCCGACATTGTTTTTTTTGGGCGAAATTTTCTGACGACCTTTTTAATCTTAGCTTTTCAGTCTCGTAATACGTTACATCATCTGCTGGTAGTCTAAATGCAATATTTCATTTTTGCATTATATTTATTTCAATTCGAGGGTGTTCAAACACTCAAAACAAAACGCCACGTACCCCATAGGCTATAGCTACCGCCTTGCATGCGAGACATCCAGTGTAGGCCTAGCCTAGGCCTATATACATTCTCGCCTCAGATTCACATTTCGGTGTGATCTTGCGCGCATCATAAATTTTGTTTAATAATAATAATCATACAGGCAGCAGGAACCAGATTATCGTAGCCTACATTGACAGGCGCTCAGTCAAAGCAAGGTCTAAGGGCATGTGAAGTCAGAATCCTATAGCTTTGTAGATGTTAATCCTATTTATTTACTTGACAAGTGTCATTATTTTTATCATTACTACTATTATTCTTATCATCATCATCATCATCATCATCATCATCATCATCATCATCATTATCATCATCATCATCATCATCATCATCATCATCATCATCATCATCATCATCATTATTATTATTATTTTACCCGAGGTAGCTAGGCCTAGAGCCTACCTCAGATCCCTTGGAATTTTATCATTATTATTATTATTCCTATTATTATTCCTATTATTATTATTAACATCATCATCATCATCATCATCACCACTATCATTATTATCACCGTCATCACTATCGTCATCATCATAGTCATTTTTATTTTGGGGCTATAATATAATGGGGCTATTACTATAATTCTTATTAGCTTATTACCTGCGGTAATAGCTAGCCTACCTCAGAATGTCAAAAATCTTATTATCATTACAGTTGTTATTGTCATTACTATCGCCATCGTCATCATGTAATTATCTTCATCATCATCATCATCATTCCATTGTTCATTCGCGTCACTACCTATAGACCTGTGGGCTCTAATTCCCTCCATTCCTTACTTCCTTCTCAACCCCGATGGCATTTAGGACGCACCGCTGGTTAATGACATCACCGTTTTGTTTATTGGCCACATTGAGTGTGCAAGGCCTGCGCGCCGAGCCACAGCCCAAAATAAGCCCAAACTGAAGCGCAGCACTGCAAGACCTTCGCAAATGGTTCTGTGTAGGCCTGGGCCTCGACAACAAAGGCTTTTGCAGCGAGCAGTGGTCTCGCTTCAGTCAAAGGCCTACGTGGTTTTGTCGCGGCAAGCAACATATTATAAACCTCGTATTTGGTCGCTCATTTCTTCCGCGTTTAGGCTATAATAGCTTTGGATTCCGGTGTGGTATGAAATCATGTCCGCCCATGAAATATTGTCCGAGACATACTGTCATTGGTTAACGTGACCGCTGACGTCAGGTAGCAACTGTCAAACATAAGTATTAATAGAACCGTGAGATCTTGTCCGGGCAAAGACATAAAATACCAAAGATAATAATTCCAACACAGCCTGTTCATCTAATAATAGACATCGACATCTATATTAAGAACTTGTTATTAATAGTAACCACAGAGCGTTTCCGATAAAGACCTACAATACAAAAGATAATTCCAACGTTCCATAAAAATTGGGAGCTATAATTACGAGAAATAGGGCAAAGAAACACGGACTATTTATTTACGTTTAATTAACTAAGACTCTTCCATAATAATCACTCAATTATCTAGCCACGTGCTTCTTCGCATACTTGCTTTCAGAATTGAATATTCTATTGAAACGCTAGGCCTATATTCGGACAACATTGGCGTTAAAACTCGGGGTCAAATAAATGTTTAAAACTGCTACACGCAGCCTACACATACTAAAATATTTGTAGCAATAATTTATATGTACTGGAGGGTGTCACGACAACTGGTCTACAGACAACTCGTCTAACGCCAAGTGGTCTACAGACATCCAGCGCTTTAAGAAATGGAAACTGTATGCAAGTTTTTTTATAGGTGAAATGGACGCTGGATTGATGAAAAAAACGCAAGATAGATCGAATCTGGATGACGGTTCTTTTACATGTGAAATAGAAGCTGGATTGACGAAAATGACGCATGAGAAATAAAAGCTGGATACAGGCTTTTCTAGTTCTGAAATAGACGCTGAATTGATGAAAAAACGCTTAAGTAATGGAAGCTGGATGAGGGCATTTTTATATCTGAAATGGAAGCTGGAATGACAAAAATAGCGAGCGAGAAATAGAAGGTATTTTTAGATCTGAAATAGAAACTGGATGGATGTTGAAATACATGAATGAAATCATCAATCCCGCTTCCATTAAAGCTAGAAAACCATTCAGTTTTTTTCTCTCATAAATCTAGCTTCTATTTCATCAATACTAGTCGTCTGTAGACCAGTACTGTTGTCGTTATACCAAGTGTCTGAAGACGAGTTGCCGTTAGACGAGTTGTCTGTTGACCAATTGTCGTGGAACCGTATTGGAGAGTTCTAACCCAGGTGCACAGTAGGCTTACAATGGCTATCATTAAGTAGGCTGCTAGTAAGCAAGTAAGTCAGTCAGTCAGTCGAAGTAAGAATATTGTTCATTAGACCACCAGCAAGCGCATAGTTGTTTGTACAATAATAAATTATAGAAACATTTAAGCAAAGTCATACAATATTCTCATAACAAATCGTTGGGCATAAAATTCAACTCTATTTTGTACACTAGGTGGCCTGGCTCGGGCATTATATGAAGCACCTTATGGGAAGGGAGGAGGTAGTGAAGAATGTGAAAAGGATTTAATAGGATATAGCGGAAAATAGCAGAGTAAGCCCCTAGAACAGAGTGCGTCAATACTTGGAAAATTAGTAGAGATGAAGCCTGAACGGGTGAGTTCTTCTTGAAACACCGTGAAGACGTCTACGCCCCATGGCATTTGCAAATACCCACCACACAGGGAAGCCATACAGTTTAATCTAATCTGGGCATGGCAGTAGCTCTAACCACATCAAAAGCCATGATGTTTTGGGCATTTGCTTAAATTATCGAAATAGAAACCATACTAAATAATTATGTTCTCTGAAAACCTTAAAACCCCTCATAATTATTATGTTTATTATGTGGTAATAAAGTACGCTAAAATATGTTAATAATAAAGCGCTACAAAATATGCGAGTAGCATGAGCCAATTTGATATAAAAAAGATTAGCCTAATGCTGCATGTGGCTAATAATTTGGAAAACCGAATCGATGAATTACTTCAAATAAACACAACTATGGAACAGTTAAATTAGATGAGGCATTTATGAAGGCCGCAAATCTTTTAAAGATTTAGCCCATATTTACAAACGCCTTTACTCATAACCACTTGGCCTGTTCTACGATGGGAAATTCTATCTAAAAATAGAAATAGGGTCATCGCAATGGCAACTACACACATGGTGCTTTCAACAATAATTCCACTGTTCAGATCCTTGTTTTCTCAACTCTTATGACAAAAATATTTTTGGCAAGTGTTATTGATAATATTGCATTTTAAGCGGACAATATCTAGTGAAGTACTGCTTCGACAAGCGGGATACATATAACGGCGGAGTCGGACACGATTTCATGCCGGACAATATCTCATGCGTAGACCGCATGAAATACTGTCTTGACAACGGAAGTGGGCGGAGTCGGACAACATTTCATGCCGGACATATTATCACGCCACACCGGCTAGGCAACAGGTAAGCAAAGCGTTCCTAATCTCAACTAATCTAATCTAAGTTGACCCTTTGATCTAATCTAATCTTTTCATATTTAGCTAAATCTAATCTATCCGAATCCAACCCGGTGGGTTTTAGCCGTGTTAAACTACAGGTATTGTAAGGCATGGACGAGTTGCTGCGAAGTGCAGTTAGTAGTAGACTTTAATTAATTGTAAACACAATAGATAATATTGAAATCTGATGTTAATGAAGGTCACTACAAGAACAACTCACCAGTGCATGATGATCAATATCGACCAAAAAACAGTGAAAGTAGCCTACTGATCAAACTGAGCCTTTGAGCCTATGTAGACCTACATATACATGGCCTACATACATATTTGCATGCAAGCATACGTAATACACACATACATACACACATACATGCATGCATGCATACATACATACATAGATACATACACACACACATACATACATACATACATACATACATACATACATACATACATACATACATACATACATACATACATACATACATACATACATACATACATACATACATACATACAAACATACATACATACATACATACATACATACATACATACATACATACATACATACATACATACATACATACATAGGACATACATACATACATACATACATACATACATACATACACACACATATATATGTATATATATAAGCATAGGCTACATAGTGGGGTGCGGTTGTGCATTAGGTATGTTCGTAACCTTGCAGCCAAAGTGTTGCATGTTCGAATCCACCTCAAGCCGCCGCGTAGGAACCTTGAGCAAGTCCTCGTAATTGCTTGAGCGCTTCGGCGTGAAACTCCGATGCAGTGTCCGCGCTGTAGTCGGGAGCGCCTCTGAGTAGCGAGCTTGAAGGGCGCTATATAGCAAGTGCACATACAAACACACACAAACGTAGGCTACACACATTGATGCCGTTTCGTTCATTTTTCAATGAATTGATCGGGTGAGACACTTCGCTGCCTCTGCTCCGCTTCAATAGCCACCATGACATAAATTATTTTGAGATCTCCACATAAATATTATACGAACCGGTCTGTGCTAGCTAGAGATTTAATTCTCACAAATGAACTATCGTCCATATGCAAACCGGCAACTGCCAACTGACCGCTCACAGAGCAAGAGACTATAATTATTAATATTATAGCCATAGGCCTACGCGTTAAAAAGCCCTGGATCATGTTGCTAAACGACTTACTAACGGTTATTCGTTTCGTTTGTGTCGTTTTAGCGAAGGCGTAGGCCTACTGTCCCTTGTCCGGATTGTGGGAAGTTTCCAAATCTGCGTCGCAGAAATTGCGCAAAAAACTTGAATAGCCTATTAACCAGATTTTTTGTCATTTTCCTCCCAAGGATCTGCGTTAGGCTATATGGTTGCAAATTTATCGAAGAAAGGAGGAGCTACCTGTAATAGAAGTAGACCTATAGCTGTCACTTTTGTATGACCAAACGTGTGGTGTTTTTGACAGCAAGTCTGTGCAATATAGGAATAATGGCAGGCTATAGTATAGTAGTAGTAGTAGGCCGAGTAGGCCTGATATACTCACGGTTGGTCACGGCTTTATTTTACTTGCTCTAGGTCTAACAAAGACGGCTGGCTTTAAAAGAATGCCTCGCAAAGTAAGAACTTAGCCTACTCGGAGACGTGCCACACTTTCTATAAATGCCAACATTACCCAATATTGCGTTAGACTCGGATCTGTGCTACGTAGTGTACGAGTCGGTACGGCACCGGTGTGAAAGTTCACAACTTGCGTTGAGTGTTGCAAAATGTTTACCAGAATAAGAATGAGATTTTCGACGAGTAGTTCCTCTAACAGTAACTTTTACTGCAGGTAGGTTTATCGATTCGACAACGTTTTTAGCTGATGGGATGAGATGAGAACAACACAATGACAATGTCGACTTTTGTGTAAGGTTGGCCCAAGGTGAAAATTGCCGGAGTTCGGGGGGGTTCAACCCCATGGCGTCCTTCTTAGAACCCCATAGTAAAGTCTGTTTTCACACCCCAATTCCAAGTGGAACATTAAAGTCCAAAACCTCCAATTATTTTTCCCCAATTATCGCACTGACAGACCTTTAATTGCCTATTTAAATCATATCACATTCCGACAACATTTTATTAGATCTGATTATAATACCAAAGTAGCGTATAATAAGCTTATTGCTCCTACTGTTATGATATATATCGCATACAATTCGTTCAAGTGTAGATGTTGTTTTATGACTGCATGAATACAGGTCGGTTGGTTGGTGAGATGGCTTCTGGTCTCGAGGATGTCGTTCCACCGACGCGAGTTCAGCTCTACCACCGAACAGACGACCCCGCCTTCTCCTCCGGGGGCCAGCAGCCCCATCACTCGACCCTGCAGGCGAAGACCTCGACCGCCTTCACCCAGACGGCATTCCTAGTCAGGACAAATAGCGACCGTCACGAGATCCAGGTCTTCTGGACTGGACCGGACACGGATGTGGGTGGGATCGCGTCCGTTCTGAGTGGACCACAGCCGCAGGCCGTCATGACAGTTGACCTGAGGACGGCCAAGTCGTGCGTGTTCAAGAGCCGCGACTGGATCGAGATCACGGACTCCTCTGGGGTGTGTCGAGCCATCGAGTTCAATAAAGAGGAAGCCAGTTTTTCCACCTTCTATGAGAGACTGACGACGATCATCAGACTAATCAATATAAAATGCAGCTCGAAGCCGATCATCGACAAGGAGAACTGGGTCCCGATTACCCTTGCTGCGTCGCGACAGCTGCCCCCGATTCCCAAAGGAGGAGCGACCAAATCGAGAAAACCTATCCCCGCTCAACTACCTTCCAGCGACGACCTCCTTATGTACGATGAATGCGATTCATATCGTGCAAGTACCTTGGCAGATTGGCCGAAAAAGGCTCCACCGCCAACACCGTCCAAAAAAACACCCAAGCAGAATGAGCGGCAGTTACCCGGCGCTGACGACAGCAGGCTCGACCCCGATTACACCCCGAACTCCTCCGCCAGCAGCACACTATCCAGCGGCAGAGGGACCCTCGGCCCGAACACGACGCACGCTGAAGACGATGGTGACTACCTCGTACCTTTCGTCGATCGGCGTGGTCTCTACGCTAACGACCCTCCGTCGAGAAACGCCCCATGTCCTCCTACGAAACCTAAGACCGGACCCAAGACCTTGCCGAAGGATGTTGAGTCAACGTCCAGTGGCTCTAGCTCCGGGTCCGAGTGGACCTGCTCCAAGTGTACTTTTTGGAACTCTTCAGCAAATACCCAATGTGAGATGTGCGGAGAACCGAGACGGTTTGAAGCGGCGGCGGCAGGAAGCCAGTGTAGAGAATGTTCGAAGGCGCGCGATAACGTAAGGAAAGGCCCGTCGTATTGTCAGGCATGCAGCTGCAGCAGGAGTGCTACGGTCAGCAGATCGAAGTCCTTCGACTGCATCGAATGCCGGAGATTGGGTCAGAGGGGGTCGCCTGGTTGTCTGGAGTGTAGCACCACAGCCACGACCAAGTCAAAGCCGCCCGTGGCTTGCGAGGAGTGCCACCGAGTGGGCAATAGGATACCAACGGAGTGCGTCCAATGCAGGGCAGCGGCCGGCGTCAAGTCCAACTCCGCGGATAACGACGAGAACAAGAGGCGTGATCGGGACCGCACTCAGAAATGCACTAAGACCAGAAGCATCGAAACCCTCATGGCACGTGATAAACCAACCCGTCCGACCATTTTCGCACACCGTTCTCCGACCCCTTCTGCGTCTGCGGCGGCTTCAGTGCCCTCTGCAGCTTCGACTGTACCATCTCCGGCATCTTCCGTGAACGTGGACAAATGGAGGTGCCAGAAGTGTACCGTACTCAACCCGGAGAATGTCTTCTACTGCAGCGCCTGTGAAATGGTCCGAGACGATGCGTGGCAGTGCCACGTCTGCGATACGGTCATCTGCATGGACATCGTGCGGTGCCAAAGGTGCGATGTTTGGAAGTGTCGTCTGTGTACCTATCAGAACGACGAGCGACAGAATCAGTGTAAATTGTGCCAACAGTGTGGACAGCCTCAGTGAGGAAATGTCTCAAAACGATCATGAAGGAACAACTTTGATTAAGAATAATTATTAGTTCATTTCATCAATTTATTCCAGAAAGAAAAAAAATTAAATCAAACGAGGAGAGTATGAAATAAAAGAGAGATTGACTAGGCCTAACAGGGTGGATGGAAGGATGGGTTGATTGGTTGGTTGTTGGATGAACGGATGGACGCATTGGTGTAGTGTTTAATTTAGTCCCCCTTCCTGCTTTGGGGGAAATTCGGGTTTCTGGGAGGGGGCGAGAAAAAGTCCGTTTTGACCGGACTTTTTTAGTTTTTCAGTTAAATCTCTTAAATATATACTATTTCCGCTGCCAAAAAACCTGACAGGCTATGTTTAGTCTTCCATTTTATTTGAGTAAACTTTACCAATCCATGTAGGCTATGCATGTGCAAAAGGCCGATCGCTTTCCTGGGGTGGAATTCCTGCACAATGTCATTCACTTTTTCTGGGAAGGGGTATAGTAGGCTATACGTATTTACATGTAGGCTAGGCTATACAACACCTTGCGATTTTTCCTGGGCGGAGGGAAATTCATTCCTGGGGGAACTTCCCCCAGAGACGTCTAGATTAAACACTGCATGTGTGAATAGTCTACATTGACGAATGATTGAATGGGTAGACTATCTATAGATCATTGATGAATGAATAGATTGGTAGATGAACAGTGGAATGAGTGGATAGACGAAGGACTGACAAGCAGATGGATTGATTGATGGATCTACTATGCTTAGGAAATTCAGTGCAGCTAAAAGCTAATCAAATCTAATCTTAATCGTAATCAAATCTAATCTTAATCGTAATCAAATCTAATCTTAATCGTACACGATACTCAAGTGACTGTGTTCAAAGCAACCGTTGACAAAAAATGAGAATGTGATACTGAAAAAATGTTAGGTTACATAAATGTCTCTATTACGATAGCTTCTCAATGAGAACTATGCAGCAAAAATATACATAATATTTATGATTATTATCATTATATTGAATATCTATGACATATCTATCATAATAGGCCTACAATCCTACATGTATATGTACGGACGTTACCCATTAAACTTGTGTAACAATTCTGCATGACTGTTTGCTGAATTTTTCATATCTAAGATATAACAGAGTAGGTCTATGCGATGCATGTCATAGTATTTATTGGTTTTGTCCAATAGGTTTATGGTAACTCCGCTAGTTTCGTTAGAATAACCATACACGATGCGTGCTCATGCATGAAGTAACGCTTCTATGCTAATCTAATGTACTCTAGGCTACTCCACGGAGCATAAGAAAGGCCTATAGAAAAAGAAGTGCCTGAGACGTCCATTTCCTTTAACGGCTGCAGGTTACCCTCACAAGTCCAGGCCGGCTTTCGGATTTGAAAATAAGTGCACGCCGTCCATGATCCTGGCTATAGATCTACGACCTCGCTACAAGCCCCGATTCCACGGTGAGCACCACCACCACCACCACTTCCGCTACTACAACTATCATTATCATAATTATTTCTAGCCGAGGTGCTCAGCGTTGGCCATAAAATTCAGTCTTTCGCCCCACTCCTCCCCAGAGCCAGAGGTGGCCCTCTGTGTGTACGGTAGTTGTAGAAACTTCCTTTCTGCAGGCTTGAGGTGAATAGCTGCGAAAGCAGCGAAACCATCCCACTTCACCCCCTCCCCTCCACACCCAAGGTGAGGATTGCATGGCCACTGGATGACCCTGCATGGTGACCCTCTATCTATGTGCAAGGTTTCAGGTTAAGAGCTGGAAAGCAGTGGGCGTGCAAAGTTTAATAAGGAAAATCTTAACTAAACACACCGCATGTGTACAACTAAAATACATGTCCACATGATTATGTACATGTAAAACCATAGCCTATACATTGTAAAACATACATTAACATACTTCCTCACTTACAATCATACATAATATGTAGGCCTATGCGTGTAAGTGTACCGCTTTATATATAGATATATATGTTATATATATATATATATATATATATATATATATATATAAATTATATTATGCATAGACGACCGGTGCTTGCTTGGTAGGTCTAGTCCAGTGGTGGCCAACCTGCGGCACGCGTGCCACTTGTGGCACGCCGGCCTATGATGAGTGGCACGGAGGACCATGATATGTTTGACAAATATTTATGCTAGCTCTTCTAGCTTTAAATGTTATCTCTTAGGGTGAATCTTAGGCGCCTCGGCATCTCCGGCATCTCCGTAGCTGCAGTGACCAGAGGTGAGGTCAATTAACCCTGACAGCTGCAGACGGACGCAGCACAGATCAGCTCCAAGCGGACTGAGGCTGACGGTCAAAGTCCACTTTCTCCACAGCATAATTCTGCTATTCGGAGATAAGAATTTGGGTTCTCCCCCCCCCCCAGTACGGTTGCAAGATCAGACAAAGGAAGAGACTGCCTGATCTTCTCACATAGGTTTCTGTTATTGGCTGTCTTTAGCATTTCTTGCTGATTGCAAGCAAGACAGTTCCTCAAGAAAGTATGAAGATAGCATTGTCTTGCAGGAGTTTGGTGTAAATTTGAAAGAACATCATTTTAGAAGAAAAGTAAGATTACTTTTACTCTGCGAAAGTCATCCAAATTCTGTTTGTCTGTTGTGTACTGTAACAGTTGTGGTATGTAAATAATTAGTGTTGAACGTCACTTCAACAAGTTACATGTGGACTCTAATGAAAAATACCGCACTGGGTCAGCTATCAGAACTAATTTCTCCAGCTTTTAGGCAGAACAGTAAATTGTTGTCAGAAAAAAGGGATCAATTTATATTGACGGTCAAATTTATAAATAATTATGAGTTAAGTCTGATATCAGCATGAAGGAAAAACTTAATCTGATGGCTAATAAAGACTTTGTCAAGTTTTTTTGAAGGTTCAGGTGACAGCTAGGTGTGCCCAAAATCAAAGCAATAATATTGAGTAACATTTCCATTGAACGCAACATGACCATGAGACTCAGTAGGCTACTTATTTGGAGTAAGAAAGAATCATTGTTTTAGCTAGTCTTGAACTAACGCTGTGTTTACACCGAATCTGCATAGTTACTTTATGTATGTGCATATTTCATATTGGAACAGGTCACAATGCCTCTTGTTGGTAGGCTATTACGTGGTGGCACGCGGACGGTACGCGTGATTTTTTGTGGCACACTATGTACAAAAGGTTGGCCACCACTGGTCTAGTCCTTTCTTCAACGTCAGCAATAGGCCTATCTGCCTTCCGAGCTTCAAGCAGTCGACGCAAGTGGCATAGAAGAGTTACTCAGAACTTAAGAAGTATTCGTCATGCACACGCAAACACACCTCGAATACCCATATACTCGTATACCCTCCTCTGGGCAAGCATGCAGTTAGCCAACACAGCTCTGTTTGCCGAGCCAGGCCGCGCCGGTGGCGAAACCACGCATGAGAACACAAGACCGACCCTAAGCTTAATAAAACAGTTCTGGTCTAGCGAAACTGAATCGCTCGAGTATAATAGAGAGAGGTGGACCCTAAAGTTATTTGAGGAAGTAAAACCGAACAGTAGAAGAGTAGGCCTAGAATTCACCGTCCGGTCCTAAATAATTATAGTAGTTATGCACGATTTCTTCGTGGTTGTGTGCAGTCAGCAACGTCGTTTCTAAAGACGGAGCGGTGGAATTTCGCGTTGGAACTACCCGGCGTTTGGATTGGGGGAATGATTCGAGTGGGTTAATTGGTTGTTCGTTGGGTAAGACCCAATGACCCACATCGCAGTGGTGTGTTCGTAATTTTGTTTAATAAACGGAACAACCACTTTTGATCGACTTTATAGAAGAGAGAGGCTTGGACTAGAACACAGGTGAGTGATATGAAATACACTGAAATTTAGTAAGCTTACAGCCCTATCATTAATATTGATACTGCCGTGTTCAAAATTTAAAAGTGACATAGGTCTACGATGATACGACAGAATATAGAGCTTTGGCGCTAAACAATAATGTTAGAGAAGAACTTGTTTAAGGTCCCTAAGCGATAACCGGCTTGGGCGAGGCTCGAACCAGTTGGCAACTTGGATTATTGGATAGCCTAGGCCTACGTAGGCCTATGCGTCGGCCTATTTTCGGCATAGCAGATCGAGCGCTTTAATCACCTGCCGTATTTTGCATGCATGGAGTGTTGTTTACTTGGAGGTTCTAATCGGTGATTCTAATTCAACTGCACGCTTAAAACTTTTACAGCGACATTGTAGCCTAATATTATTTTGTAATAATGAGCCAGGCATCAAAAACCGTCTGGAAACTGTGGAATATTGTTCGAAAACGCTGAGACGTTGTTGGGCAACGATGAGAATATGTTGGACAAACCTGAGCTTAGTTTGATAACGTTGGAGGCTTGTTGGACAACGCTAGACACATCACTGGACAACTGTACACTGGACAATTGTTGGAGTTGGACAACCATGGGACTTGTTGGAGTTGGACAACACTAAAAAATTGTTGGAGTTGGACAACCATGGGACTTGTTGGACAACGTTGGGAATTTGTTGGACAACGCTAGACACATCACTGGACAACTGTAGGCCTACACTGGACAATTGTTGGAGTTGGACAACCATGGGACTTGTTGGAGTTGGACAACACTAAAAAATTGTTGGAGTTGGGCAACCATGGGACTTTTTGGACAACGTTGGGAATTTGTTGGACAACGCTGGGGCATTGTTGGACAACTCTGTGGCATTGTTGGAGCTGGACAACGCTACAGCATTGTTGGACAACGTTGGGTATTTCTTGTACTCGGCCATACCATTACCCATGGTTATCCAAACGCCATTCCGACCAACATAACCACGCTGGTCCTTAGCTGGTCGGCACATTTGGTCACTGGTCCGCAACTGCTCACCAGCACTAGCCCATTTAAACAACAAACACGCACGACTGTCAAGATTCGGACAGAGTGACAGACATGTGCACAGGTTGATTTCAACAATGCCGCAACGTTGCCGCGAGCCCCCATTTCCCAAATTGTCCCAACTTTTAAAATTGTCCCAGGCTGTCCAAAAATATCGCAACGTTGTCAAACGACCACTCATCGTTGCTCAACAATGTCCCGTGGTTGCAGAACGCTGTGCAACGCTGACGAACATTGTCCCGATGTTGTGCAGCATTGTCCCAACGTTGAAAATCTCCCCAACGTTGTCCAGAATCGTCCCAACCCCGTCCAACATAGTTCCGACATGCACGTGCTGGATTTTACACTCTGGTAATTATTGTTGTTGTTATAGATTGCATCAATAAACCGGTAGACACAAAATGGTGTCGTTGATTAACGGTCGCAAAGTGGACGTACACATTCTGTACCGTTCCAAGTTGAACGATCGAAAGATCTGGACGAAGGAAGAGTGCAGCATCGAAGGAACTGAGGCGACGCTGAAGCACCCTCGTGGCGACGTCTACGTCATGGAGGTCAGCGAACGCAAGGCACCATCGAAGATCGTTCTCGAAATAGACTTTCGAAAGGTCAAGACGTACACGATGCGGGCGAGGTGCTGGCACGAGGTCAAGTACGAAGGTCGACTGATCGCGCTGCACTTCAAGGAGGATGAGACGTTCGACGATTTCTACACGTCGCTGGAGCGAGTGCTGAAGATGTACAAGAAATACACGAAGCCGAAGAATGGAGAGAACTTCCTGCGAGAGGTGGAGATGTTCCAGCTGAGGCAGCTGAAACCGGTGGAAGGCGGAAGAAGGGGAAGAGGTGTCTCGCTGGGAACAGCAGAAGAGGAGGAGCGTCCCAGCTCCAGCGGAACTGTACCCAGCCGCAAAGCTCCTGTTTTAGGCCAGACGAGATCGCTGGACGTTTTCGAACGCCAAGGACGTTCCCGACTGCCAGACCTAGTGGAGAATGCGAAACCAAGCAAGAAGACTCCACCGTCAACCCTTCAGAAAGCCAAGAATAAGCCATCCGAAGCGGCGGCTGGTGGTGGAGGAGCTATCTTCCACCGCCCACTGCCAAAGACACCCTTCAACTCAAAGCCCCAGCGAACGCCACCACCACCAAACCCGCCTCCACGAATTAGCGGAGGATTTCAGCAAAGCGTTGAACCTGATATCTACGTCGAAAGGTCAGACACACGGGATAGCTCCGACGAGGAAAACAACGTGGAGGTCAGACCGAACTACTTGGCATTCGCAGAGGACGACGACGACGAGGCATTCTCTGAACTACCGTTACCACCACCACCACCGCAAACCAGGTGTTCCTCCACGGACTCATCGGCCAGCGAGTCAACAATCGAACCATCTCGCCCAAAAGGCAACCAGCAAAAGAAGCCAAAACAATCGAACAACGACGAAGTGTCAGGCAGGAGTCCGCCACGGACCCCACAAGACGACACACCAAACTTCTGCGAGCATCACCGACCTACAACGTCCGACGTCCAATCTCCGAATCGCGACAAACGACCCCCGTCAGAACAACTGGCCAAAGTCAAGAAACTCATTCAACTACAGAAGCAGAATAAAGATCCCCCACCACGTGATCAGGGTTGTCCGCACCAAGGGCCCCACCGTTCCAGCCATCCATCATCTCCTGCGTCTCCTCCTGTTCAACCTTCACATCTGACGAACTCGTCCACCTACGGAATGGCAATGCACTGGAATTGCGTGAGGTGTACTCTGCAAAACGATTTCTGGAAGCTGACGTGTGCCGCCTGCGAGTGGCTGAGGACGGACGCATGGGGCTGCAGCGAGTGCGCCACTGTCTACAGCAACGATTTGGTCAGCTGCGTCACGTGTGACGTCTGGCGATGTCGAAACTGCACCGCGATCAACAGAGGGAAACGGAACGAAACGACCCTATGCCCAGTATGCGACCATTAGTAGATATACGCCAGGGTTGTTTTAAAGGAATTTTTAGAACTGCACAACTTCTTTCCTTTCCCATCCTCCATGGTAAATTACCCCCAATTGGTGGGAAATGGCCTTTTTCAACTAGTTTCAACTGCACAGAAATGCTTCTACAACTGCACAAACCCATTTAGTACTGCACATGTTGTGTAGGGGAAGGTAGCCAAAGATGGACCAGCGCCAAAGATGGACCACTCCGTGATTGGCCACAAGGATTGAAACTGTATTGTAATGTGATGCTGTCGTATCTAGCAGGTCACAAGATAGATTGAATGAAATGATTAGACATCCGCTACACCGAAAAACCTTCGAGAAAACAGAAAAAACGTCAATTGACATTGCTTGATAAAATAATGGCTTGGGGGTGAAATGAGTATAAAATCGAGGCCGGACCTGCTGAAAAGTTCGAAATTGGTCTATGAACTAAGTTTTTCAATTCTTTACAAGATAGCATACCAGAAAATCCAACATCAAAACTGCATAAAAAGTTAAATGAGTTGGAAGTGGGTGTGTGCAAGTTGCCTAAGATGAAACACGTGTGGTCCATGTTAGGCAACTATGCATGAACACGGTCCAATCATTATTGATGCCCATTATTACTAATGCAATTAACTGCTATATATTCTACTAAGCTAGCAGTTGTAATTTATTATAGACAGTGACTTGGTCAAAGTTGAACTGTGAGAAAAATTAGAAAATTCTTTGTTTTTATTTTTTAAAGTAAAAACTGACATTTTTGTAAAAATATTATTTACTGAAACATATTTTACTATGCTAGCATTTGTAATTTATTATCAACAGTGATTTGTACAATGTTAAACTGTGAGAAAAATTGGAAAATGTTTTGTTTAAATTTTTTTTAAATTATTTTTTATTTATTTTTAATTAAAAAAGGCAATTTAATATTTTTTCTTTTTATTATTTACTGAAATATAGTCTACTAGGCGAGCATTTGTAATTTATTATCGACAGTGATGTGGACATTGTCAAACTGCGAGAAAAATTGGAAAATTCTTTGCTTATATTTTTAAAAAATGTATTTTTGAGTTTTTTCATTAAAAAAATGACATTTCAATTTTTTCCCTTTTTTTACTTATTGAAAAATTGCATAATATGTACTGTTTAATGTAAGTTCATTTTAGCATAAATGGTTGATGAATTAAGACTGTTTGTCCGCCTTTAACAATACATTTTTTCCATGGTCCATCTTTGGCGCCCATGCTCCTAAGATGGACCACTTTTGCAATTTTTTATTTTTTAAATTTTTTCCTTTCTATTTATTTAAATGAAAATTTTATTGCTTCCAATGGTGTATCAACACCTAATCTATATAACGACCGTGTTGCATAACCATTTTCTCATAATTTGTGGCGAAAACGGACGATCATCCTTACGTGGTCCATCTTTGGCAACCTTCCCCTACAACTGCACGTTAAAAAGCCCTGATACACGCCGAGAGAAAACTCACTTTGCCATCATGTCCACGCGAAGAACCCCCATGCTATGTCCATAATTAAAAGGGATGGACCGTATTGACTATTGAGCACATCACGAGCATTGCGGTGAAATAACTGATGAGGTAATCAGACGTTTGATAATCACAATAATGACGTTGGGGTGTGCAATAAAGACTTTACTATGGGTCCTTATAAGAGAGACTAGGGGTTTGAACTTGTTCCAATCGCCCGGGCGATTCCCATCCTGATTGAGCCCGTATTATGAGACCCGCGCGAGAAAACATGGACCCGTATTGTACCCATAAGGGCTGTTTTAAAGGAATTTTTAGAACTGCACAACCCCTTCTTTTCCTTCCCATCCTCTATGGTAAATTACTTCCAATCGGATGACAATGACCATTTCTTGCTAGTTTTAACTGTACATAAGTGCTTCTACAACTGCACAAATCCATTTAGAGCTGCACATTTTGTGTACAACTGCAGTTTAAAAAAGGCTCTGCCGGGCAGGGCCTGGGTTTTGCACAAACACCAATGGAACTGAAGCGAACTGAAGTCGAAATTTGAAACGCTTACGAGAAACCGTACATGTACATTTTCATTAGGTGGTTGGCCGACTAGTTGCCAGTCTTGGCTGGTTCCAAGTAGGCTACGGGAGGCACACGATGACCAGAAATATTGAGCGAAAAGAGGACAGCTTTTAGCATAATTATTAGACAAAACATAGTACAGGACACTACAAAGATGACTGGTTGGTTGATTTGTGTGTGAGGGGGAAGACGCATAATTATACACTTTTACTCATATAGTTATAGGCCTACCGTTACATAAAAAACATGTCCAATAATTATTCATATAGGCTATCAAAGATAAACATAACATCGCCCTCCTCCTTTGGTCACGCTTGGGACTGGTGCTACTGAAGAACAAATATTGTTGAGGACTCTCGGGTATTTAGGGCATGCTAGGCGACTACTCTCATAGCTTTAGACTAGCAGACACCAGGCAGTAGCCAGGATTTTATTTCGGGGGTGTTTACTCAACCGTGAACAGGCCCATAAGCAACCGTATCAACTGACTAATGAGTTTGGAGGAGCGTTGTGAGATACCACATCAGGTTCTGGATAGCTAATACATTACACACTGTTGTTCTAAAATCATGTGTTAGTAAATGCGTTATTTCATTTTAAAATTATTTCACTTCAGGGAGTGGGTGTTCAAACACCCCAAACATCAGCAGGAACTCATGCTTGCCATACAGCCTTGGTGGCATCCTCTGATTGTCAAATAAAAGCCCAGGTTATTACTAAATCACTAAACAGTGCATCGAATCAGTGAGAATAGTAACATCAACAGAAGCAGAACTACTACGTTTAACTCCATCTTCTTACATTACACAAGGTATTATTAAGAGTAATGTAAAGCTGTAAACGCATAAACACAGTCATCTAAGCTTAATTTTGCTGGGTACATTACGCCCGGTCACAATCATTATACATCCATTGACACAATCAACCGTTACACTACATCATTCAAAGTGTAATTTACAAGAATTTCAATTAGCAAAACCTACCCATGGGCATCCACAGATAGCGGCAAAAGGGGTAATTGTCCCCCCCCCTGGAAAATTGACTACCATTTTGAACTAGTATCTTTTGGTTAAAATTTCTTCACAATAAAACACTGATATGCTACTAATGGAACACAAAGAGAAACTGGAAAATTTGTCTTCAAATGAGAATATTGTTTACATCGTACTCATGTTGTTTCTATATTAAAAATGATATATGTGTCATGCATAGTGGCGTCTCTGTTACGATTCTGTTTGAACATTGTTTTAAATTTTCCATTTCAAACCTCGATGAAAAAAACCATTTTCTTAACTTCCTGCATCACATTTTCCCAGCCCATGGCAAAAATTTAAACGATATCATCATGCTATGTCCCTCCTGCAAAAAATATGTACAGGCGCCCATAACTCCAACCTCCCCTTCTACTTTCTGGATCACTATCTACATATCTCCCACTCCTTAAGACCTATATTATTTTCTCTTATAGTTCTTGCACTGGGAGGACTACTGAATGGCCATGAGCGGTGCCATAGAAATTACCAATTACATTACATTACATTACGTCAGGTAAAAAGTAGCATAGAACATCTTGAACGAGCAGTGCGTTCAACTCACACTTAGGCATCAACAAACCGCACATACGACGCACAAACGAGAGACAGTGCGATGAGAACACTTGCAATGCACCGACGTACTGTTCAACGTTACAGCATTTCCAAAAACTGTTTGATTCTCGTTAAAAAACTGCAGACAAAATCCTTGTTTCCTCTTTTCTATTTAGTCCAAAGTAGGGATACTTAAACGTATTTGCTTTGTCAAAATACAAATGCACAAATTTACGCCAAGAATCTTTATTTTGTTGTAGCTAGCGCTATTGTTGTGCAACGTATACCTGAGTCAAACTCGATCTCAAATCCAGTTGGCAATCGCTCCTCCTCCTCCTCTGCTTTACGTAAAACTCATTTCATCTCTTGTGGCTTTGCACACTGGGAGCGCCTCTGAACGGTTCACCCTACTAGAGGTGCTTTAAAAAATTAATGTTTTCATGCAACACAATAGGTAGCAAATAAGACACTGGACCTTCATGGATATGGAAAAAGCTTTCGACAATGTGCCAATTGATGCTGTTTACTGGAGCTTAAGAAAGCAAATAGCCACGGAGGTGATGGTGTGGGAGTACAGAGGAAAAGATGTGAGGGCACAATACAACAAGACCTAAAGCTCTGCTCAAACGGAAGAAGGAAGATCTATGCTGGAGACAGAGACAAGTGGAGGAGAAGGATCCGAGTGGCTGGCCACTCGCCAAAGAGGGATTAATCGGAGCCTAAAAGGAAAGAAGACGACAAAAAATAGCAAATAATATAATTAATTAGCCTATCTCAGAACTCTTAAATTTGAATTATAATACAAGAACAGATGCGACAAAAGAACTGGTTTAATTGGTAGGAAAACAGACGTTCTTTATCAAATGTAATTACCATCCTTTATCAAATGTAATTACCATTCTTTATCAAATGTAATTACCATTCTTTATCAAATGTAATTACCATTCTTTATCAAATGTAATTACCGTCTAAAGCATAATTTACAAAACACGTCCCACAAATGTTCAGAAACATCAACATCCAGATTGACATGCATTGTACATCAATGTACATATTGAGAACATACATACATACATACATACATACATACATACATACATACATACATGCATACATACATACATACATACAGGGTGGCTCAAAAAAAATACCCCACCGGATAAAATGCAATATCTTCGCAACCTATTGATATTTTTCTACGAAAATTTCCCAATTTGTATGGGAATGAATTTCCAACAATCCCTGAAAGTTTCACTTTAAAATTTTCATGTTTGCAAAAGTTACAGCTGTTTAAACTTTCAATTCTGTTTTTTCGAATTTCCGCGAAAAAATTAACGTCATTTGTTGATTTCCACGTCAAATAATATCACCTTTCACTACCACCTCAGAAATCCGTTTTACAGTTTATCGTAAAGTATGATGGTAGTGTACATTCCCTGCTTTAATACGATCTCGAATTCTTTTTGTGAAACTCGGTATGGGCTTGTTGATCGACTCCTCCGGCAACTGATCCCACATTACCAGCAAGACTTCCTTCAGTTAGCCAATGTTCTCCAACTTGGGATGAAATATCTTGCATCGTTCCAGCATAGCTTCCCAGTCGTAATAAACAAAAGGGTTAAGGTCTGGCGAGTTTGATGGTCATTCACCTGTGCCAATATATTTACCGCAGTTGATGGCAATAAGATAGCATCATCATAATCAACCCTGCCGTGCGAGCAAGCAGGCGGGCCGTCCTGCTGGAAAATAAACCAAATGTTAGAACATGCCTTCAGTGTTCAATGAGTCTGGGTAACAGAGTTCAACGGTAAGTTTGGCATTTAGCCAACTGAATGGGATAAAGTGCAGTGTTTCCTTGCAGCCGTAACACATGCCAGCAGATTTGACGCCGAAACCATGATGTGCTTTGCAAACTTTACCTTTGCGACTACCAAGCGAATTTCGTGAACATCGCGCTTTTTTCCGTCAGACCAAACGACCACTGTCTTTCTGTCTTTCTTTCGACATCTGACTTTTGCTACATAATCACGTCTACAGATAGCCTTCAATGTGCTCAGGCTCCACTTTTCACTGGGTATTTTGCTATGATCTTGCAATACCCCAGCCTCTGATCACGCAACGCCCGAGTTCGCACTTTATCATCTGCAGAAACTTTGCCCATGACGTTCAGTACAGATTCACAAATTGAGACCTTAATATATAAAATATCACCAAATACTACCAGATTGCTTCATAAACAGCTTATTTACAGCTCTTAGTGAGGTCATAAGACATCATCATCACTTTATGTGTTGAAATTTGCAAAAAAATCTTTAAAAAATCACAGGTATTGGAAAGTGATTCTGCGAAAATTGGAAAAAATGAAAAACTGTTTTTGCACAGCTGTAACTTCTGAAGTAATGCAGATTCATTATTGAGATTTTCAGGGATTGTTGCAAATTCTCTCCTCTACAAATCCTTTTATTTTCATAGAATAAGCTCGATTGGTTGCGGAGATATTGAATTTTTTCTTGTGGGGTATTTTTTTTTGAGCCACCCTGTACATACATACATACATACATACATACTCACAATTCATATAAATGGACTGGTCCAAAGTGAAATCGACAAATGGTGGTACGGCAAGGAAATGGTCCATTCTTAACTAACCCTGGGGTTCTTAGAAAAGTGGCTTAAAACACACATCAGCTACCCCACATAAGAGGTGTCAAAGACCTGGCCCAAGGGCCATCTATGGTTCATCAACAATGTTTTTTGCCCCACGGAACCTTAGGTAAAAACTAATTTGATGTTCATCAATGATAATGAAGATAAACCCCAAGATTTATGAGACAAATTTCACTGTTTGTACTTTAAAATGCATTTAAGATTTAGTCTTCCCAAAATATTTACGCGAATGGCCCCCGAACATCCTCCTAGACCCCCGCTCCATTTCGCTCAGGTGTCTCTACCACCTTAATCCACCACTTGCAGGAACACAATGCCACTGGCACACCATTAAAAAACTTTTGACACCCCAGTCCCAAACAGGAAAAACACTTTACTGCTGCAAATGCTGTAACAAACGAGAAAAGTTACTTCGAATTGAGCCACTCGAATGTTTAAACCCCAGGTCAAACCCAAAGTGTTATTTTACCCTAGCTTCCTCTCTAAACTTATAGGGCATATCAATCACTAACTTAAGAGTCCAGTCCCAACTTTACAATGCACAACAGGACCACGCTAAACCAGTGGCTCTCAGAGGACTGCCTATATTCATCAAAATATTCACTCAATATCCTTCCCCCTACATGTATACTACACAACACCATGAAGATTTCAACTCTATTGATTTCACAGTTCCCACAATATATAATTAAAACATGCACACCGTAACAATCATAATGTTTATTTCTTATTAAAAAAAACTGTTAGGCCCTGTAGAATATAAGACTTACGCCACAAGTGTGGCTCTGATAAATTCTTCCTCGTGGCGAATATCTGTGAGAATCACTGCAATAATCAAAACACCTGTTACCATAGTCAGCATCGTTTGTTTAAACAGCTTACGGCTGAGAATTGACTTGGTTGAAGATTCACTGCGAGAAACTATAAAGATGCTGCAACAACTGTAATTATGAATTTATATAGCGCCACTTCAAAAAGAAACTCCTCAGAGCTGCTCCCGACCTAACAGCAACGAATCACAATCAAAGAGACTGGTTTTCAAACGATTGCTGAAAGGGGCAAAGAAAGACAAAGAAGTTCATTACGGAGACTAATAGGTAACTTATTCCAGAAAGACGGACCAACCATAGCAAAGCTTGTATGC
Source organism: Lumbricus rubellus (assembly GCA_945859605.1). Lineage (NCBI taxonomy): Eukaryota > Metazoa > Annelida > Clitellata > Crassiclitellata > Lumbricidae > Lumbricus > Lumbricus rubellus. Next base: position 1,958,926 of record OX243817.1, read on the forward strand.
AACACTGTGGAAGTTCGAGCCATGTGGACAACCAGGTTGGTCACCTAGCGAGGCAGAGAGAAGAAATCTACGACCTGGATGAATAGCCCTAACAATGTCAAAAGGATGATATGCCTTAAATTTAATCCTTTATTCATCAGCCATGCTTACATCCAAGGTAGTAAACACCATTTAAAAAAACAGCAAATACAATATATAAACAGGATTGAAGGATGCTCCAAAACTAGATAATCTGGGAGGCAAGTCTTTATGCCACGTTTTACCACATGACAAAATGACATGTTTGTGCTTATTAACGCAAAAGTTAATTAAGTGCACATTCAGAATTTCTGCTACAGTGATTCGTGCCAAAGAGTTTAAATCACAATAAAGTATTAAATTGGGATTCAAAAATTATCAGCATTACTTCAATTTTAATTTAAAAAGCATTAATAAAATGCATAGCACACAAAAATGAAATACTAAAATGGAAAATTGAAGGGCATCTACTAAAACCTTGCATGGGCTACAAGGTAAGAACAAACAACACGAGTCATTTAAAACAATGTCTTCACCACACATTTTTGTACCAGAAAAATGGTACTCAACACTTGCAAAAACAACCAAGTATTTATGCTGCTTGAAAGTTTGCATACACATCCCAAGTACATAAAACATGTTCGCAAATCTTAAACATATATAACTTGCCACCAAACTTTAAAAAATTCCAAAAACAGGAAACACTTGTACACAGAATTTTCACAAACTCCCCGATCATTCAAAAGTACTCGGAGCATGAAAATCTCCATAAATCTGCTCACGCTCCCCAAATATGTTACCTACACTGAAAATCCAATAAGAGAAAAACGAGCAAAAATTCCATGAAGTTAATTCTTTCGCTCCAACTAATCCCTAAACAACTGGCTATTTAGGTTTCTTACATTCATCATAGCAATACAACTTCTTTTCAACATCTACGCAACTCTATTTAAATTTCTACCCAAAAAATGTCTTAACATTGTTAAAACATCCACTCCACAACTCGCTCGTTCATCATCAGCGCAAAAACACAACTAAACCAACTAGTCAAACAGAATTTATTTCTTTATTATGTACGTGCACTCCCAACATCGCACGCATCAACCGTGGAACCAGTCTAACTGTCATCGAGCGTGGGACCATGAGATACGTTCACAAACCATCCAGCAGAAGAGAGAGACACAACAGACGACAGACCCAGTCTCCAAAATGGCGGGTCGCGCCACGAGGAGCACAGGTTCTTGCCGCTCGCCACAGAGTCAGTTCAGCAAATCGAGCAGAGTTCACTTAAACGAGTAGGACGATTGCGACGGTCCCACGCCACCGTACGACGAGCGCTCGTCCACCCGTGTCAAGTTCGTGCTCGATCGGCTCGGTAAGTACGCCGTGTTGCCAAGGTCCGAGTAACGAGAGCAACGCGAGAGTTCGTACGTTCTGTCCACATAAACGCCGCCGCCGGATCGTGCTACGATGTCGTCGACCCTGGAAAATAAAACGGAATTAATTAAAATGATGTTAATTGAAATGGAATTAATTAAAATGGAATTATTTAAAACAGAATATTAAAATTTAATCGCTACAAACAACAATTGGAAAACGTTCATGTATAATGTCTAAGAGCACTTGTTATAACGCCCCAGAAGGCTTACTACTCAGAGGTGCTCCGGACTACAGCACCGATAATGAATTGGAGTTTTATGCCAAAGCAAATGAGCAATTGCAAGTGAAATATTTGCTCAGGGTCCCTACATGGTGGCATGATGTGGATTCGAACCAATAGCCTTCTGACTCCAAAGCACCGAACATACCCCATACCATCGTGCCCCATGACATTACCATTATTGTGCATAAATTTATTTACATTCATCATCTAATGAGCAAGTGGTGGAGGAGCAGCCATGAGTGAAGGAGTTGCTCAACTTGCTTATTTGGGGGTTTATGGGTTCAAACCCCCGAACAATTTCCGAAATGTTTCAAATAATTCTGTGTACTTTACAACCATGTCAATTTGAAAACTCCAAAATGGAAATCCTCCAAAATTTTCTCTGACAAGGTCTACACACGGTGGCTGTTTCAAAGGAGGCTCAAGACTGAACTCTCCCTGTTACATGGTGAGCGCTCTAATCAATGCAAGTGTCAATGTTCTAACGCAATTCATGATCAAACAGCACAGGGTATCACCAGACTAGTTTCACGCAATACCACAGCAACAAAACATGACACCAGATATGAAATCTCACAACTGTCTTGAATTATATATCTGCTTATCCATTTCTGTTCTTAAGTAAAAATAAAGTTCTGGCTGAAATCTTACACTGGCTCCCTATCACCTCTCGGATCCAATCATGGTTACAAATCCCAACTTGGTCTTGTCTCCAAATATCTCTCCGACAATTATCTGCGTAAACCTCTCTCTGCGACATCTGTTTTTCCTCATTCCCCACATCCTCTCGCTCTCTCCGCCAGGGCTTCGATTCTGAAAGCGACTCTGAATAGTTGATGCTACGAGAGGCGTTCTATAAATTTTTAGACACAACAATCAGCATTACGAACTTGATAGAGCGCCCATCCAAGACGCCAACTCTGCCCAACCACGACCACAAAATGATTCTTGCAAATGAGTAAAAGGCCCTTCGAACATAGACTACCCCTCTGTTTTTATGACCTGATCTTCTGAACCTCACTGAATACATCCTGGTTACGGTGCATTAAACACTTCGGCTCAATAGAAGCAGATTTAAAGAACTACAGAAAGAGATGTGAAAAGTAAGGCACGTACATAGCTTGCTTACCTGTGACTTGCGACAGGGTAGCTGAAATTAACACACAGAAATGTTAGGATAGAATTTATGGGTTCTTTTTAAATGACGGTTTCCACAGCGTGTTTCACAAAAGGGTCAATCAATTTAAGCAGTACGTATAGGAATTGAAAGACTTCTTATCCCATCAAATCAATGAAGATTGTAATTGTAAATTTATAAAGCGCCGCTCACAGACATGTCTTGGTAAGATCTGTAAGACTCGACATTGAAAATCAGACAACTGGCGATAAACGACGATGTTTATCAATTCAAACTGACCAGTACGCAGAAAGATTAAATGATATACATCAGTAACAGAGATAACAACTCCTAGTACCACGGGCTCGCCTATAGCTGCCAGACAACGCCGAGCTTTCTCGGTTGTAGGGCCGTCAATCTGGAGTGACCCTCCTTCAAAGCTTCATTTACCACAGCTGACCAGTCATAAATCTCTCAAGTCTTTCTTCTTTCGCCATGGCTGGGCTGGGAGTGCCCTTGAGTAGTCTTCTTAAAGGGGCGCTACATAAATCCGTAGAATGATTGAATGATAACAGTTTGAACTATATCAGCAGCACATGTCTGTCCCACTGCTCATTTTACGGCAGGCCGAGTCAACCAGACGGGGCCAGTAGAAATTGGGGCATTCCATGTCAAATCAACACAGTTCAGAATTAAAATTTGCATCATCATCTCCGATTTTGATGAAATTTGGCAAGATGGTAGAACCCAATGAGAAACGCTCAAAACCAAAATTTTAGATTTTTGGGTCAACCGGTTTCCGAGATATGGGTCATTGAAGGTCGACCCAAATGACCCGATTTCAACGGACCGGACGAGGTTTAAACTGCTGTATCTCAGCTCCTATTGCACCTAGAAACAAAAGTAAGGTACCAAATTAAAGCTGAATGAATGCTCTATTTGGGCAAGGTAGCTAGAAATAGTTATTTTGAGTTTTAAAAAAAATGTGAGCATCTGTAACCTATTAACCTTGACCAAGGTCACTTAGTACTCTGAAAATTTTATGAACTTTTTACCATTCAAAAGATCTCACTGTTCTAAAGAGTTGGTGAAAATTTCAGATTGGGCCTTCCAGTAGTTTATTTGTTATGATTTTTTGAATGGTCACCCAAGGGCGCGAATCGCGTAATGAATGAAGGAACACATGACAAATTAGGTCGTTGACAGTTATATAATATGATTTTTAATGAAAAAGACAATTCAGGGCTCTGTCAGATCACAATTCAGTCTTCTCAGTTTCAGGCCAAGCTATATATTCTGTTTTTTCAGGGCTATTGTGGCAGCTTGCATCTCATGGGCACTCAGCATATATGCCCTCCCAGTGCTTGCTGTTGGCTGAAGTCCTGCTGTCAGCACATCCACACAAGATATAATCAGTGCATCACTTGTATGAGGATAATGAAAAGGAGGAGAAGGCCCATGTGGATGCAGAAAGTTTATTTCCTCTTCAGTGTGTTCAGCAACTGTCTGCATAACACAGCCAAGCCACCGCCCAAAAGTGGCCATCACACTTTGCAGTGACGTAACCCTTAATGTCTGCAAATGTCACTACTTTATGGTTAGTTATCGAAAGACTGTTGAACATCAACAGACTCTGATTGTATCACATGTGCAATTCTGGACTCGTGACTATTTGAAAATGTGAAGAAAGCGAATTGAATAAATTTGTTAGTACGGCAGCACAAAATGCTGAAATTTTCACTGTTGCCTTAGTACTGAAAAATCCTTGATGCAAAGATAACATATAGTCTGGATATATGGCACTCTAATTCAGATCGGCAGACCATAGAAGATGATATACTTCTCAGACGCCTGTGCTGCTCAGCATGCATAAGAATCAAATTTTTTGCCAATTGGTGGCTTGGCTGTGTTATGCAGACATTTGCTGAACGCACTGAAGTGGAAATAAACTTTCTGCATCCACATGGGCCTTCTCCTCCTTTTCATTATCCTCATACAAGTGATGCACTGATTATATCTTGTGTGGATGTGCTGACAGCAGGACTTCAGCCAACAGCAAGCACTGGGAGGGCATATATGCTGAGTGCCCATGAGATGCAAGCTGCCACAATAGCCCTGAAAAAACAGAATATATAGCTTGGCCTGAAACTAAGAAGACTGAATTGTGATCTGACAGAGCCCTGAATTGTCTTTTTCATTAAAAATCATATTATATAACTGTCAACTAGGGCATAGCCGGGTGCCGTTTTTCAACCGGGTACCGGGTCCGGGTATTTTGAATAAAATCTGCCGGGTCCGGGTAACGGGTCCGGGTATTAAAAGTAATCGTTAATCTCTAAGCTGAATAGTATGACCCCGCTTTGAATGCTGTCAAACGAACACCACTCAGTTTGTTAGCTACCTTTGGTGGAATTGAGTAAAACTCTTCCATGTCAGAGTTTTACTACAGTTGAGTTTTACCACCTGGAGTTATTGATTGAGAGGTGCCAGTAATATCTGTTCATGAAAGGTCTCTGGCGATACAATCATTCTATGGTATAGAAACACTGATCTGTCCAGTCGGGCAAGAGGAGGTCAGAGGTCAGCAGCCTCTGATAAACAGTCCTGTTTCTGTGGTGTATGCAGTCCAACTACATGTAGATATATTTCAAAGTGTACCATCCCTAATCTGTGAGATGTATAGTTGTATACATGGTCATATAAGAGAGGGAGGGGCCTATTAAGCTTGGCTGCAGAATTATATCAACAGGTGGAAGGTATCCCTTCTGTCAAGTCCTATTAGTCTCTCTGACTTGAAGGAGGGTGTGACAGACCAAACAGACTTTACAGATAAGGGATTAATGACAGATGACCACTGGCCAACCTATATAGCTATGGTCAGTGAGAAGCACCTGTATATATATATACACATATATATGTATATACATGTACATATATACACTCTTCCCTTCCTATACTTCTTCACCTTCTACCACAGTTCCTCCCCCTCCTCCTTCATCATCTCCTTTCTCTTCTCTGTTAGATATTTCAAACAGCCAAGCAGCAGGAGGAAGAGGATGGGGTAATAGAAGAGAAAGAGGAGGAAAGAAGAGGAGGGGAGAAAGCATGAAAGAGGGTGCCACTCTACTATCTAAATGTATATATATGTATACATGATTATTTAATGTATATACCATTCCCCTTCCTCTTCTCTTTCACAGTCTACCACTGTTCCTTTCAGGAAGGGGTAGCAGAAGAGAAAGAGGAGAAGGAGGAGGGAGGAGAGACAGCATGGAAGAGGGTGATACAAACTCTACCCTCCTCCTCCTTCCTCACCACCTTGCTGGTAGGCTGTTTGAAATAGGATAGTCCAACTCTAATATAAAGCAACCATCAGCAGGCTGTCTGTTCTGTGATTGTCTGTTCAGTTGTACTATAATGCAGTTGAGATATTTTGCAGGTTAAGCCCTTTGATGTGTTGTATGCTATTAATAATTACCCACCCGGCCCGGAAGACCTTTCATCACCGGGTCCGGTTATCTGCCGGGTGTCAAATACCCGGCATTACCGGTTAACCGGGTCAGCACCCGGCTATGCCCTACTGTCAACGACCTAATTTGTCATGTGTTCCTTCATTCATCACGCGATTCACGCCCTTGGGTGACCATTCAAAAAATCATAACAAAAAAACCACTGTAAGGCCCAATCTGAAATTTTCACCAACTCTTTAGAACAGTGAGATCTTTTGAATGGTAAAAAGTTCATAAAATTTTCAGAGTACTAAGTGACCTTGGTCAAGGTTAATAGGTTACAGATGCTCACATTTTTTTTAAAACTCAAAATAACTATTTCTAGCTATCTTGCCCAAATAGAGCATTCATTCAGCTTTAATTTGGTACCTTACTTTTGTTTCTAGGTGCAATAGGAGCTGAGATACAGCAGTTTAAACCTCGTCCGGTCCGTTGAAATCGGGTCATTTGGGTCGACCTTCAATGACCCATATCTCGGAAACCGGTTGACCCAAAAATCTAAAATTTTGGTTTTGAGCGTTTCTCATTGGGTTCTACCATCTTGTCAAATTTCATCAAAATCGGAGATGGTCATGCAAAAACACTGTGATGATTTGACCTGGAATGACCCAATTGAACCCATGCCATTCTGCTATTTGTGCCAACGTGCTTCCATTCAACCATCTGATCACAAGTGATATTTCACCCAAGGTTCAGGAAATAAATTTTGATAATACTTCTATTTCAGTTCGGACGAAAATTGAAATTATTTTATTTCTATCCGTTCTCGTCCGAGTAAATTATTGGAATTTTTTATTCCTATTCTATTCTCGTTCTCGACACATTTTTTACACCAGTTTTTACTCCGTGCAACTAATTTAAAATTATTATTAGTCCTATTCTATTCTCTGGAACTACTGGTGAATACTGATGCTATCACAGAGACGTGACATCAACTGGTGATCAGTGATAACTTAGATTGAAACCTAAATCAAAGATGGTAACATTAAACCAATCAAAAAAATTATAAATAATCAGCGCAAATGTTTAAATATCAACCAGCAATCCCCAAATTATTTTTAATAATCAGGGTTAATAATTAAATATCAATCAAATAACCACCTCCCGCCAAAATAATAAACAATCAGAGAAAAATAATAGTTCACTCACACAATCTCAAAAAAATAATCATGAATAATCACCATAAATAATTAAACATGACTAAAATATGATTCAACATTTAAAAAAAACACAAATAAAAATCAGATAAAAAAAATCAATGAAACAATAAACATAAGAATAATCACAAACAAACATAAAAACCAGCAGAAAAAGCTAAAAACAGCAAACAATCACCACAAACAATAACTACAAATCAATCAATCAACCAATCAATCAATCAATAAATCAATCACCCAGTCAATCAACCAATCAATCAATCAATCAACCAACCAATCAACCAATCAATCAAACTCGTACATCCCGCAGAGAAACATCCACCGTATCAGCCACTTACTCGTCGGCCACTTTCGTATCGTAATAGCTTCTCGCCGCTCGCTCCGACCGCTCGCCGTAATAGTACGTTCTCGCATACTGATCGAACGCATTACGATCCCGAAAGTACAGCTCGAGTAGATCCTTGACCTGTTCAGACGCATACTCCTCGCGAGGCGCGGCGTACGCTTCACGCTCCATCGCACGACTGTCCACTGCGGGTCGCGCCGCAACACCCGCATCGCCGTAATTGTCCCGCCGCGGCTGGTACGGGTCGTAACGCATTCCCGGTCCTTTGCCGTTGCCTCTGAAAGCGGAAAAATGGTTCGATTTACTCACTCATTCGGACATTTATATAGCGCTCCCTCAAGTAAAAAACTACTCAGAGGCGCTCCCGACTCCAGCGCGCCCAAAAAGAACAGTTTTAAGTTTAGTAAGGAAAGATCCTGGTAGAGTCCCAGGGTGTAGGCGTTTATGAATTTTATTTAAATTTATGAATTTAATTTGAACACAAAATAGAAGTTATGTGACACCGGAGCACAAAACCTGTCATGTGTAGGTTTCTTAGTTATTTATTCAGTCATATTCTACAACGACTCTTGCTGTAAAATATTTTTTAACAGAATGCAGATATCTTTTTTCTAACTAAAGTTAGAAACTACTTTTGATTCATTCATTCGTTCATACTGAGAAAATCGGCAAAAAAAATTTCCCTGAATAATTGAGTCATAAAAATCCTCGGAAAACAAAGAAATATAAATATTCTGAATAAAATAACACAAACGGCATCAAAATCGGTTTTGTACTTTGCAAATTATGGCTACAATAAATCCATAGTATTCAGCCAATCTCAGGTCACATCACCCGTACAGGGTGAATTTTTAATTCATGCGTAGGCCTACAGCAAGTTGTGGCTTGTCAACCTCATTTGAAACTTAAGGCAAAAAACAAACAGATGGAAAAACAACGTCGAAGTGAGAATTGTCTCTAACAGAACACAGAATAAAACTCTTAAGTACCTGAAAGTATCTGTTGTGCGTCTTTTTCGGCCCTGTGTCTTTGCAGTCGACATCTGGCAAATAAGTTTTCAAAAAAAGTATGTTAAAGTATGCCAGTAATGCTCACTTTTATCTTTACAACAGCATTGTGGAAACAAAAAGTAATTAACCGTACGGTAATTAAAATAGCGAATACAATAGGCATGTAAAGAATTGGTGTACAATCCGACGACTGTAGGTTTCGTCCTGCTTAACAGACTCTGTGAAACTCATTCGGATTCATTTGTGTGTCACAACACAGAAGCACATGGCACCAGCTGTACGCTGGGAATAAAACTCTTCTTGCGAAGTTTGTGCACTGGAAGCGTTTCTGAACGGTTCACCCTACTAGAGGCGCTTCATAAATGTGTATGTACAATACAATACAATACAATACAATACAGTTATAACAATGGATGAGAAAAGACTGACTTCAACGCTGATGTGATTTCCTTTGACGCTGTATCCATCCAGAGCGGCAATCGCGGCGCTTGCCTCAGCCTCCGTATCCATGTGCTGCAAACCATACACAACAACAACAATGCTGTAAACAATACACAACAACAACAACAATGAGCTGTTACAAGTAAATCCATTATCATGCAGACGTTTCAATAACAAATTGAATTCTTTACATAATATTTATTTTTTATTATAACCATAATCTTCGTTGAATTTCAAACTCACGCAGAATTATAACAATTCACTTTATGACAGATGATCATAAGTTATTGTGGAAGACCATTGAAGCAAAACAGTAGAGTGTAGCAAGAACCATTGCGCCCACATCGTCATAACTAAGCATCCTTGTCAAAATCTGCCATGTAACGGCCCTACATATGACATAACAGACATTGGTGCAAATGCACGAATAGACTAGCCGCTCGATAACTCACGACAAAGCCGTAGTTTGTGATGACGTCGCACTCTGTAACCGTCCCGAACTTGCGGAAGAGCGCTCGCAGGTCATCGCTCGAGGTCCCTTCTGCGAGTCGACCGACAAAGATCTTCGTTGGCATTCTATCATGTAAAAAGAAAAAATCACTCGATTAAATAAAGATTGAATTAATTGTTCAGGCTAGTAGTTAATTGCAAACTGCGAAAATTAGTAGACTCTAAATTGCACTACTACCGAAGATGTCACTATAATTACCGCTTCCTTATCCATGTGCGTTGCTTCACCTGTTTTTTCATTAAGCGAAAATAAATAAATACATAAATATAGAGAAATTATATATATATATATATATATATATATACATATATCAGAGTTATATCACGGCAAATTTCATTACTACAGCTATGAACGCAACTTGTAGTGTACATACAAATCGTGTAGTGATGGGAATGAAATTAACGGTCAATTTATCTTAATTATAATTTCACAAGAAAATTGCAGTTTCGTTTTAGTGCATCGACATCATTATGAACAACATAATTCCCTTTCGGGTCTCACTGTCTTAGATTGATCGATTTCAACTGCATCTGGGTGTGAATCCTACGAATAAATTAGCCCTTAAAGTTGGCGCACGGCCGAGTTTTATGCGCCGGACGACGCGAAAAATTATTCCGACCTATTTTCAGGCGTAACCAAAATGCTTAGGGTACACCCTCGAGCATGACGAGCTGGTGCCACAAGCAAAAGCGTTATTGACGAGTTTTTGGAATTGTACAAAACCGTTGCGAACAATACAGTACAAATGCATCAGACGCTAAGTCGGCCGATAAATCGATATCCAACAATGAGAAATAAGAAAGAAAAACGATCGCACAATACCTTAATTACAAAAGGCGAACCGTACAGCAACAATGGCGTCCACTTTGTATTTACGATCTTTGGTGGCGAGAGCGAAATCTCAAATAATTTGGCGCCATTATATTTTAACAAGTGGTTGCGTTATTTCTTGCCACATGCTGATTGTTTGAGTTGTCAATGAATAATAGCCTATCATTTTACTTTTAAAGCGAAATTATCAAGACCGCACTGGTAGTCATATTAGCTTTTATTTGAGTGATCCTGTTTCCGGAAGTGAGTGAAAGCTAACGTTACATGAAACCAGTTTCGAATTTCTTTTCCTGAAAAATGAGAATGAGTTCTATCAGGTAGGCTAAGTTTCAAAAAACTTGTTGTTTCAATTCATATACCGGTAGCCTACAATGCCGTTGAACGTTAAATTTCAGACGATACTTTAGGCCTAGTAGACGCGGTTTTCAACATGTAGGCCTAACCTTGTCTATTTTGCAAATTGCTTTCCGTGCGAAGGACTAGCTAACATGGGCCTCTCACCTTACCTTCACTTCTGAATAATTCCAGTAATTTATTCTCAGAATTTTAGTCTTGGCCTAGCCTACAGTAGGCCTAACTAGCGAAGATAAGGCACAAAATAATAATTTCCAAGGATAGATCGAGATTAGCCTACTTATCTGGAAGTTCTGACTGTAGAAAAACGTGCCCACCTTCAATTCACTCCGTGCATGTCTTATCTTCAATATTATTGATCATACACTTTCCACATCTCCACCTAAGCACAACGCACCGTATAACGACTACTCTGAATTTCAACTCTGATCTTTTGGGAAGCGGACTATGAGTCTACGACCTCCTTCGAACTACTCCTTTAGACAACCCTTCTGACTAGACACAGCGCTGTCGTGAATAATCTGGCGCCCTACATTTGGTTTCTATTGGCGCTTTAGAAATTTATAGATTACGATTACCGTATAATTATGCAGTTGACTGTGGCGCAGCCCAGCGATTAACAGTGCGAATAAAACATGTCTAACACTGATTTGTCTCCCACTGTGGCATAGTCAGGATCCATTCCGAGTCTCCCACCTGACAACCCAAATAATGTCAATGTAACAATGTTATGTTCAATTGTTCATTGGTTACATGTTCAATATCATAATTGTATTCTGTAAGTGCAGGAAAAAATTGCCTAATGTAATTTAATGTTATAATTTCTATAAGTCAGCCTTGTCCAGAGAACGGAGAGGTCGATGAGAAGATGTAGGAAGAGGAGAACGAATGAGATCACTGAGATATTTCGCCTAATGGACTGCTCTCCTCTCTTTCTTTGAAATACAAACCTTGGGTTCACAGACCTGTATTAAACATGAAAGGTGATCAACGACAGGCAAAATTAACCCGAATTAAACACATCGTACAAAATAATTCCACGTACAAAAGAGGGAGTTCATTATAACAGGGCTGTTCAGGGGCGGATCCAGGATTTCTGGTTAGGGGGGGCGTAAATACTACATACATACATACATACATACATACATACATACATACATACATACATACATACATACATACATACATACATACATACATACATACATACATACATACATACATACATACATGCATACATGCATACATGCATACATGCATACATGCATACATGCATACATGCATACATGCATACATGCATACATGCATACATGCATACATGCATACATGCATACATGCATACATGCATACATGCATACACGCATACACGCATACACGCATACACGCATACACGCATACACGCATACATGCATACATGCATACATGCATACATGCATACATGCATACATGCATACATGCATACATGCATACATGCATACATGCATACATGCATACATGCATACATGCATACATGCATACATGCATACATGCATACATGCATACATGCATACATGCATACATGCATACATACATGCATACATACATACATACATACATACATACATACATACATAGGCATATAAGCCCACACACACACATGCATTTGTTCGGCGCAGTGGTGAAGGGGTATAGGCCTAATTATTATACACCGTGAGGCATAAAAAACAAAGTCCCTATAAAAATTGTTATCATTTTAACAATATTCAAACAATGTCAATGAAATTCAGGAAATTTATAACCAAATAGCAGGCAATGTAAACAGATTTTCAGTTTGTACTGAAACTGTCCGCCTTTAGCTTCTACGCATGCGCGAAGTCGTTTGCCCCATTAACTCACCGCCGAGTCAATAATGCGCTGATCAAGATCGTTCCAAGCTTTCACAATTCGCTTACGAAGATCTTCAACATCACGGACCTTTATTTTGTACACCATTTCCTGCATGCATTCCCATATTTTTAATCGACAGGATTCAGATCTGGGCTGTTAGGGGGCCATAGTGTAGGAGTTATGAAGTCAAGTCGAGTTTCATTCGTCGGAAGTGCAACCGTTTCTTGAACTCTGTACGGTGTACGCTAGAGTACCACCTTGCTGGAAAATGTAAAATTCAGAGTTCTCGAATTTCAGGTAGAAGGCTTTCCATGAGTAAAAACATATCTGTAGTGTTGGCCGTTGATTGTACCCCCCGGTTCAACAAAGTGAATTGACGTGCGCGGTGCGCCCCAGAGAAGAAGCACCGACTGGTACCATTTGGGATTTGCTAAACGTCGGACGTGTGCGTAAAAGGCGGTCGGCTGCAATATAATTTTCTCTTTCGAGTTCCAACGGCTACATACAGACGATCATTTTGAGTATTGCTACGAGAAGCAGGAAATGGTGTACAAAACTACAGTCCGTGATGTTGAAGATCTTCGTAAGAGAATTATGCAAGCTTGGAACTATCTTGACCAGCGAATTATTGAATCGGCGGTGCGTGAATGGCGCTAGCGACTTCGCGCATGCGTAGAAGCTAAACGCGGACAGTTTGAGTACAAACTGAAAATCCGTTTACATTGCCTGCTATTTTGCTATAAATTTCCTGAATTTAATTGACATTGTTTGAATATTGTTATAATTATAACAATTTTTCTAGGGGCTTTGTTTTTTATGCCTCACGGTGTAGTATGCATGTATGTATATATGTATGTATGTATGTATGTAGGCTATGTATCTATGTATGTATGTATGTATGTATGTATGTATGTATGTATGTATGTATGTATGTATGTATGTATGTATGTATGTATGTATGTATGTATGTATGTATGTATGTATGTATGTATGTATGTATATATGTATGTATGTATATATGTATGTATGTATGTATGTAAAAATAATATAGTCGATGCCAATTTATCATACGATAATTAACATAGTAATGATAGAAATTGAATACACTAGTAGGCTATTTGTATAAAAATGGATTCAATAAGCAAGGGATGCTCCTCATCCATGGACCGCACGCCACTGAGCGTTAAGAGAATGATTATAATGAGTAATCTTTTGATACATTTAATTTCTGCTGAAGAGCTCCCATGACCCGACCTGCTGAAATTGCAGTTCTAGGCCTATATCCTTGATTTGCTTTTGTCCATAATATCGGCAGCTGAACGCTTTCGGCGGCTATAATCAGCACGACGAATTTCAAAATTATAATGATAATCATAGGCTATGCCATCTTTTGAGATTTAGGCCTAAGATAGGTTTATGTCTTACCAACGGCAGTCGGTTTATTCGCGAATGATAAAACTGCTTGTTTAAGCCGTTTTGACGGCGGACCACTGGACACAGTGCCGGCGCTAGCACCCTCCGTACCCCCGGCCGGGGGGGCCTCGAGTTTGAGGGGGCCTCCAGATTTAGCTGGTCATTATGCCTATTTGTGACTATACAGATTCGGTCTGGTGCATGCCTCAACTAACCATATGGCACTGCCATAGCAGACCTAATGCAAATATCATGCTGATTTTGGGCGTAAGTATAAAGCCATTAGAGTTTGAAAGGGGCCCCCAAATTTAACTGGTCATTATGCCTATTTGCGACTGTGCAGATCTGGTCTGGTGCATGCCTCAACTATGATTATATGGAACTGCCATAGCACACCTAATGCAAATATCATACTGATTTGGGGGGGGGGGGGGGGTGTGGACAGGGCACGGCCCCACAATTTGTGGTTGGGACGGAGTCCTTGTATCCCCGATATTTCATAAATAGTTCATAAATAGGCCTATCATCCACTCTCCATCATCAATAATGATCAATTTTGTTAAGATGACAGCCTATAATAATGCTATCATTACAATTGGCAAAGCGGACAAATTTAAACAATGGAGAGGCCCCGGGACACTCGGAAGTCCTAAACCACGACTAACAGCATTGAAAAATGAGCAATTTTTGTAAAGATGACAGCTTAAAATTCTACCATTATATCATGGAAAATCCAAAACATTTACAATTGGGAGCGGACATTTATTAAAGTCTTAGGCCTACACCATGTCTTTCAGCACTTATATTAATATATGAGAAATTTTGCTGACTGGACATATTTTTAAATTGACCAATTTCTATTTACGTAAATTTTGTCTGTACATGAACTTTGTGAATGACGTAACGGCAAAAGTCATTGGTCACGTGGGCAACGTCTGCTAGCAACTCAGGTAAGTAGGTAAGAGAGCTCCGGTAAGAGAGCTCCATTCTGCCGGTCCAGCTACTTCAAACATCCTATTCCCAAATTGCAATTATATTAGTTTTAGGTCAGTTTAGTTTGAGAACATTTTCTGAGGTTTAGGGGGGGCGTACGCCGGCTCCGCCCCCCTCTGAATCCGCGCCTGCTGTTTTAAAGGAATTTTTAGAACTGCACAACTCCTTCTTTTCCCTCCTATCTTCCATGGTAAATTACTTCCAATCGGAGAACATTGACCATTTTTTGGCTAGTTTTAACTGTAAATAAGTGCTTCTACAACTGCACAAATCCATTTAGAACTGCACAATTTGTGTACAACTGCACGTTTAAAAAAGCTCTGCATCATAAGAAACAATCCAGACACAGTTCAGAGAATTTAATGTCTGAAGTTTTCTGTCCTTTCATACAAAACCAGATTTTCAGACAAATCAATAGATCAGAAATCCTTAATTCTGGACAACAACGCCGTTGTCATAAGCAACCGATACAAAATGTGCAACGAACGCGAAATGCAACGAAAAGATAAATGCAGATAAAAATGCACACGTACGTACGGCATCTCAAAAAACGTCGCAGGCAAGAAATTATATTATATTGTGCTAAAACTAGCAAGAAATCAATTTGCATGTTACAAATTATATTACTAAAACTCATATACATAATATAGACATAATAATTATTCGAATTCAACAAAAAGAGAGAGACTGCACTTCCCTTAAATCAATAACTGCAGATCGTGAACTGAAAATATTCATTTCAACGTACTCTCTTGTACGTACGGTAAATCAGTCCTTTAAACAATGCGAATAAGCCTACAAATGTGAAGTCAAGAAGCATAGCATTTCATTTCTTCTAATGCCATGTGGCTAAATGTTTTTTTCCCACAAAAAAGTATCGAGTCACAGTCCACAAACCAGATTCAGATGTGGCTGAGTTTTAGCAAAAAGCCTTTCGCTAATTTCAAACACATATTTCTAGCTTAAAAACATAACCGAATGCCTGAAATACATATTTCCATACCCAAAAATCAGGAAAGCATCTGGTAAAGGTTTAGCAGTGACGCAAACTTCTAAGTTCCATAACATTTCCGAAGAAATAAGTCACATTGCATGCGAATTGTATCATCTTTGGCAAATGTCAGAATGCTGCTTTCAACAAAATGCTACAGCCCCAAACTATGAAGCAGAGCCTTCAAAACCAAACCCTGAGTAACGTGAAAATCAACAAAAACAATTAAGATACATTGCGACTGCTCAAAGCAATGCACACAATGAACAAAAAAACTGAAACCGTTTCTAAAACATTTCCACGTTGAAACGAAATTTAAGAAAACATCAAAGCACAGAATTACACGCTTTAGCAGTTGGGTTAATACGCTGGACAAAACCAAAAACAGGAACAACCAGCTCCACAAAGTCCCATCCGCCTTTTACTTCCTAGAGGGGGGAGGGTAATATGAGCAGTAGCACTGATTAATACCTAACATACTGCTATACAATTGTTGCAAATGACTCTTATCTGACTTGTCATCACGTTTTCCTAAAATTCCATGTAATCATAAATTGCGGTCTCATAGTTTGAATTGAATAAACAAGTATTATTATTATTATGCATCATCATTATTTCTTCAGTAAACTACTGTGCATATAATTATGCTGGTGGTCTAATGAAGAATATTCTAACTTACTTAATTCACTTGTTAATTGTCCTTACCCAGTAATTGTCTCAGACAAGCGGGGGGGGGGGGGGGGTGAGGGAGGGGGAATCTAACCCTCATTGGGTAACAAGGCAACTCCTCTAACCAACTGACTACTGTGTTCCACTTAAACCTTTTAAGTCACTCTCAAAAGCCCTTTCATCCCCACCCCGTTTCCCCCACCCTATAATTGCTCCCAATTTTTATGACCCTGCTGCAAAGTGCACTCCCAGACGTCATGACTACCTTTGGGGGAGTTAAAGCAAATTGAGGGAGAGTTTACAAAACCCCCAGACATGCGGCACCTCATTAAACAGGTCACAGCGGCGCCCCATCCATTTGCAAAAGAAAACTAAAGTGAATCAACAAGAGGATGACTACGATAATTCTGACAACAATGGTTTGCCATTCTTTCGCTTCTCAATAGGATCACCCACCGACAATATCAACGCACTAAGGAAATATTTGCCAAACAAATTGAAGAGCTAATGCATTGTTAATCCTCAATTGTCATGTCTTATCTCGATCGCTAGCTCGGTCTGGTCTGCTGTCCGCTGCCTGTCTGTCTTGTCTGTATGTTCGTCTGTCTTGTCTGTATGTTTGTCTGTCTTGTCTGTCTTGTCTGTATGTTTGTCTGTCTGTCTTGTCTGTCTTGTCAGTGTGTTTGTCTCTCTGTCTGCATAATTGAACCACTCTCTCAATCAGCCACTTTTCTTCCGTCTGACCCTGCTCCCTCTTTGTCTGTCTGTCTGTCTGTGTCACACACCCTCTATGTTCCACCGTCTCTGTCTGTGTCTATCTCTCTGTCGCTCTCCTCTCTCTCCATCTACATCTCTGTCTGTCTGTCTCTCATACCCTGTCTCTGTCTGTCCGAGTCTCTGCCTAGGTCTCAGTCTATAATACAACAGACAGCAAAGCAGTCAATAACACATTCACATACACACACACACACACACACACAAACATACATAATATTCGAAGCTGCTTGTGTAAACAGCATGCATAGCAGAACATAGCATCATATGTTTCAAAGACACACATGTATGCATGTATATATTTATATCTACATACATAAATTATATATATATATATAAATTATATATATATATATACATTATACATAAATTATATATACATACCATAATTACACATCTAGACACACAAGCAGAACTATGGCAAACATTCACACACAAATATATATATATATATACATGCATATATATGCATGTAATTATATGTAATAGAATACAAGCGCAAATTATATATATTACACAAGTGCAAACACATGCAGACACACAAACATATGTGTGTGTGTATAAATGTGTGTGTGTTATTGTCTAGACAGACAGACAGCCATTAGGTCATCCAGGCCATTCCAGGCAACCTGCTAACAAAGCCGTCTTACCCCGCTCCCCTTACCGGTCGTACCCTGGACCGCCGGTAGAGGCTGACCCTCCCCTCCCTTCACCCTCCCTACACCCGGCTGTAACCCCTCCACAGACTTCACCCCACCGGACGCTCCCCCCACCCTGCCTCTGGCACTATTTACTCATCAGTGAGGGGAGGTATAGGAAGAAGCCAAACCCTGGATGAAAAAAACACCATAAGAAAAATTAGTCAACAATGATTGTCAGAGCTAACATTATTTTACCCTCCTACGCTTCTGCAAACAAACGTTACCATGACAACGCCTAGCATCTGCAGCGTTACCAAGGTAACACAGAACAAACGTTACCACGACAACGCCTAGTCTCTGAGCATTACCATAGCAACCCCTGCCCAGGCAACTATGGCAACGCAGCTGCATATAAAGCTAGAGCAACATAAAGCTGTTGTAGTGCTGCCAAGCAAAGCCAACCATTGCAAGCGTTACCATAGAAACGTAAACGTTTACACCTCACAGTTACATCAGTTTTCAGTTTACACCAGGGTGTAAATGCAACTTACATGTTTACACCACAATGTAAACTTTACTTTACTAAATACATAAACAAGCAAAAATCACTGCAATCCAAAGCATTTCCAAAATCTCCCCTAGAAATATACAACTCGTAAACTTTCGTGTAACGTAGCGCAATAATTATGGTGCTAACGTAATATACCGTAACACAAATTGAACGTAAGTTGTGTGTTTATGCTGCCTCAATCAAATGCTGCAACATAATTATACTACAAAATCAATTGTAAAGTTAAAATAATGTTATTTACATATCCTCATCTTAAAGCCTCCAAAACAAGTAACCAAAAACAACATAGATTTGAGTAAATGAATTGTAAAGTAACAGCCTCTTGCAACTATATTAAATTTAAAGGCCTCTTTCAATGACATTTTCAGTTAAATTGTTAAGAAAATAATAACCTGCAGTTAAACTGCATGAAACAAATAGACCGAAGTTTAAAATGCATTCTTAACGACTATAAATTCAGCCTCTTTCAAGCACATTTGTATCCAAATATTTCAGAACTAAAACTGTAGTTTGAAATACAATCATCACATCACGCTGAATTTAATTTTTAAGCGTCTTTCCAAGGACATTTGTAACCGAACTATTTAAGAAAATAAACTGCAACTTAACTGGAGACATAAAACAAACAAACTGAAGTCTAAAATGACGTCCTCTAGCCTGCTTTCAAGGTCATCTGTAACCAAACTACATCAGAAAATAAACTTCAATTTAACTGCAGTCATCCAGCTTGCTTGTTTTCTTTTCAGAGGACATTTTTGACCGAAAATTAATGAGCTTGAATGTTGACCACATGATAAAGTAAAGTTTAGCACTCATGAGATCATCACATAAGCTTGCACAATCGCCGGGTATGACACACGTGTGTTCACACATGATTCAGTTGAATCACATAAACTAAAAATCACGTGACGGAAAACAGTAAGCCCTTTCCAGCAACATTAACCCATCTGTGGCAGCACATGAATTGAAAACAAGCAGGGTTAAGCCACCAAAACGAAGGACATGCCCCAAGGAGCAACCACAGGCACACAAAGTTGTGGCACTCTCATTTTTCCAGGCTTGGCACATGAGGGTAGATGGCCAGACCACTGCCATTGAGTCAACCACAGGTTTCACAGAGGGGGGTGGGGGATAATGGAATAGCACCCTTAAAATAAATTTAGTTCAGAATCCAAACCCTTGACCCTTGGGATCAATAGTACAGCATGTTACCCACTTAACTACCACCACGCTAATTTAAACAAAAATAACCTACAGTATCAAGCAACGACCCAAAAAAATATGAAACCTATGAAAACAAGTTATAAATAACATCGGCGTCCATGTACTCATCAGCTCATATGACAAGGAAACATTTAAGAGAAGAACCTGGATTGAATATCAGCTTAGAGTTCATTAGCTCTTCCTTTTGCTGATATAACAAAGCTTCACTGTACAGTCACAGTGGTTTACTACATCCAGGTTTTATTGTACAGTCATAAGCACCCATCATTTTAGCACCACTGTGAGAAGAGCATCTTGCATGAATAAACAAGTCTGCATACAGAAGCCGCTGTACAATGTAACATACGCATAATTCAATTACAGCGTATACATCATTGCCACGCTAACAAGAAAGTGTACTAGAATTTTAAAAAATGGCATTTAAATCAAAGTGTACACACTCAGCAAGCATAGTAAGCAAGTGTACATATTGATACATACAAAGCCAGGTAAGTAAAGCCGACAGAATCCTGTGTACACTTATGAACACCTATAGCAACAATACTGTACCACCCAGACAGCCATGCAACCCATCCGTGTGATGCTGGAAAAATGTCCGGAGGCCAAGAAATAAAATTCTAAACTTATACTTATAAACTTTCATTACGCCAATGCTTCCTATTTTCATCATAACTTGCAATTTGAGAAACAATTGAAAATATTATTGATCACTCAGAAAATAAAATTTTCAGCCCTTCATAAATCAAAATCAGATTTCAGTAATCCAGGAAACCACAAATTTCCAACAAGGTAAACAATTAAATTTAACTATTTCTCACCAGTCTTACTCCCTTGAACGCAGATTTTATTCACATAAAAAGCTCCCATTAACTTAAGTACACACAAGGAAACCCACAGGTGTAAACTTGTTCAGACCAGGACCTACAGAACTGGCTAATACCATTATTACTACATGTTCAGTTACTTGTAAGGAAAACTGATAGACATACTGCCAACAGTTGATCAAATCGAACATACGCATTTAAGACTGTCTTTTTCCATGTCTACTGAATTTATCTGAGGATAAATGCAGAAAATTCACAAATTATAAAGAACGATTTAAGATCATAACCTATATTATGTTTATACGCCATGCCAAATGTGATTAGATAATTTCCTCCATGCAGCATTATTAACTATTTATTATTTATTTATTGCTACGATCAGTAATTTATTACACATTTATTCAACGTGACTATCAAAAAACCAAAGCTTCTTCAATCGATTTTGCTACACGACTGCGAGTAAAAGCTTGATCAAGATCCTCACATGGTAATACCAGCACATGGTATTACCCCCACATGGTATTACCACCACACGCTCGAATCTGATGGCCAAAAATTGTTTCCTACAGGTCTAAAACATGTTGTCAAGTATTTGCCATGATCAATACTGTCTCAAAAACTTATTAAATGCAGAAGATCTCAAACTGAACACAAAGTCGAAAGCTGCGGATCGAGCGATGGATCGAAAGATCGAAAACTCTCCATCCGACGAAATCCAAACACGGACGACGATCGAAGCTGGAAAAAATAAACGGCTGAAATATAATTCAGAAGATGAACAATGGAACGTGCCTACGAAGCTAAAAAACTCCATTCATGCTGGAAAAGCATCTGGAGTGAGCCATGGCAGTCCTGACGCGGGAAACAAAGAAAACAAAAAGGCAAAACCGATCAGAGGAGCTAAGAAGATGCAGCGAAGTGGCAGAGAGGTTGGACGAAGCATGAAATCACAACTTAGATACTTCAGAACAAGACGCAAGTGAGAATTGAGGACCAAAATAAGAACCTTGAAGTGTATACACCCTGAGGGTTGCAGGTTCGAATCCACACCAAGCCCTCCCCCTTGGGCAAGTCCTTCACTCAAAATTGTTCAGCACTTCGGTGTGAAACTCTGATTCAGAGTTCGCGCTATAGTCGGGAGCGCTTCTGAGTAGAACCTGAAGGGGCGCTATAACAAGTGCACATACATACATGGGCAGAGAGAGGGAGCCAGTGAAGTTGTTCAGTCATAAATGTAGAGATGCGGGAGAAACGAGGAAGACGAAGAACAACGCTGATAAAGTTCTATTTAACAATACAGCAGCAGCAGCACTACAAAACCAGTTCTAATTTGAAACACTTGGCACTAATTAGTCCGTTCGAATTGCAGATGATAAGAATCTTGATACTAGCGCTAGTCGATCCATACACGCAGTGGGAAGGGGAGTGCTATCAATCTTGTTTGCTCGTACTCCATCACACAAAACCATGCTTTTCTGTGGTTGGCCCAGCAATATGGAATAGCTTCCCCTATTGAACTGCGTCTCTTCCCGAAGTCACTCTCTTACACATTTTATAAGCATTATTAACCCGTTGGAGGTGAGGTGGGGTGTGTCACACCCCAGAGGTATTCTACTTTAAATTTTTTGTGGAAAACGTCAAACTAGTTTGGATTATTTTTTTCTACCTTTGTGAATATGAATTACGGACACTTTACCAAAATTTCAGATATTTTGAACGAACAGTTTTTTTAAATTTTAATGTATATTTGAAGGAAATTGCGATTTTTCGTATACAAACGGAACTTACACGGGCAAAGTACACAATTGATGGGTTCACCTACTGGCCATCTAATAAGGATTGAAAACCGATATTTGTTCGTGATAATCGCCTGTTTAGTTGATAATTGATCATAGAAGAATAGTTTAACTCAAATTAATGTTTTCCATTTGATATCGCGACTTAAAAATAAAAATATGTGTTGGGGTTTGTCAGACCCCACCTCACCTCTAACGTTACAATGCGTCACCTCACCTCCAACGGGTTAAGCACTGTAGAACTGTTTATATCGGTCGTTCTGGCCTCAGGAGAACCTCTGAGTAGTTTCTTCGAAAAGGTGCCATATAAATATTTAAATGAATCATGCATCAAATGATTAACTGATAACACTGGACAACAAATTTTAACTTTTTTTTGCTTCCGAAAAATCTTTGACCGTTCTTTATAGAATTTGACATGCTGAACACGATGGTGTGCTCAGAATTGTTGTATCACGTAAGGTTTTTGAGAAAAACAATATTCAAGATTTTAACTTATATGCTCATATATTGCATATATTTCAAAATATACTATAAATTAATTTTTTTACTTCCGAAAAATCTTTGACTGTTTTCTATAGAATTTGACGTGCTGAACACGATGGTGTGCTCAGAATTGTTGTATCACGTAAGGTTTTTGAGAAAAACAATATTCAAGATTTTAACTTATATGCTCATATATTGCATATAATATTATTTACAATATAACTATAAATTAATTTTTTTTACTTCCGAAATTTTTTTCACTGTTTTCCATAGAACTTGACGTGCTGAACACGATGGTGTGCTCAGAATTGCTGTATCACGTAAGGTTTTTTAAAAAATGGCAAGCAAGAGTTTTACTGAGATGCTCGTATATTGCATACATTTGCAATATAACTATAATTTAATTTCATTGGAAAACAAATCTTTAGAACAGTTCTTTCTCATACTATTGGGTGCTAATGATGACTATATCACTAAGAAATGTAGAGAAACACGAACTTAGAGGTTTTCATAGTTATTTCCTGTTCAGTTGCACATGTAGCCTACAATGTATATAAGATGCTGTTGAAATTTCCACAGGCCTAAAAATGCTATTGATGCTGATTTTCGTTTGTGTTCTTAGTCTGCACATCTTGCTGCAGTGTCAAACTATTGTCAGACAACATTGCTGGATTGCAGAATTCCCTGCATGATACCGTTTTTCCATTGTAGCAATGTCCTGATGTTCATACCTTTGTCGAACCGATTTTTATCCAATATTTCGTGACAGCAAACTTCTGCCTTGAATCCAGTTGTACTGTTTCTGCTAACCGTCTTGAAATATATTATAGTTTAAGGCTTATCTGAAAATAAGCTGGTTAATTTTTTATGCATTTACATGCATATAGACAAAACTAAACTGGAAATGAGACATCAAGCTACAAACAAGCTGATGTCAACTTCCTTAGTGGGATATGCATGTAGAGACATAATGCTCAAAATTATAATCGGCTTTAATTGCAATTAGAACTTTTGCATACAGATTTTACCCAGCATTAATGCATATGCAGACCCAAGTTTAGTTACTATGCAAGACAAACACTTGTGTAAACTGTCCTAAGTGCGTGCCTGGACATGCCTCAGTTACACAAAGCTTTTTTATAGCGTTATAGCTGAAAAATAGGAAAATAAATAGGAAAATTGAAGATTTCTCAAAAACGTGACGTGATGGGACAATTTCAAGGTGATTTTCGTGATCAGCAGCAGAAACTGCATAAGAAACAACTGAAAGTGTTCAGGAAGCAAAATCACTGTTGTCCAGTGTAATCAAATCAATCAAATCATTTATTCTGTCACTAATCGAGAACATTAGCACTCGACGAAATTAAATGCATGGTCACACTGGAGACCTTAAAATAATGGGTCTCACTAGGCAGGACCCTTACTCAAAGTAGCAGATGAGATGACAAAGATACTTGGGTGCTATGCAGGTACATATGATCTCATGAGCCAATTATACTCAAGTAGTTACACTTAACATATTAAAGACCAAAAGAAAAATCTTTTAAACAACAATACAGGTCAACACTCAATTTCAGTAAATTGCAATGACATAAAAAAGTTAGGTTTACATTTTATTACATTTATATGTCTATGGTTGGGGTATAAGAGATCAAAATCTGCTGTTGGGTCAAGCAGATATATCGGGTGACTTTGGTCAATTTTTATGACTTTAACTATAAAAGCTATTGTGTCAAAGGTTCAAACTTTAATGATTGACACACTTAAACCATTGTCGTGAGAGCTTTGTAACCACAACAGAGGTCGTTGCCATGGTATTGACCCGAAATGCCTTCGAACACAGGGCAAGGCTTCTATTGCCGACTAGTTTAGAGAGATGCATGAGAACCATATATACCTCATCTTACCTACCAACCTCAACTGGCATTACCATATATATACCTTCATTTAACCACACAATAAATGAAAGGCTACTCTACCATACCATACCATACCATACCTCTGCTGATAAGGGAGTCCTCTTGGTTCCTTTTGCTCATACTGCTACCATGAAGAATCGAGCCTTTTCTGTGGTTGGTCCGGTGGTCTGGAATGGCCTTCCTTTTGAGCTACGCCTACACCTTGGGACTCTACCAGGATCTTAATTACCAAACTTAAAACTATTCTTTTTAGGCGCGCTACAGTCGGGAGCGCCTATGAGTAGTTTTTTTACTTGAAGGAGCGCTATATAAATGTCCGAAAGAATGAATGAATTATTGAAGGAATACCATACCATACCATACCATAAATACTCATCTCAACAGGCTCAACTGATGTGACCTTACCCTACTCTCATTGCATTTAATCAACAAAAGATTTACCTTACAGTAACTTATTACCCTCAATTTTTATTACCTCATCTTCATTTAACTTTGCAAACTTTGATGAACAAGATGTTTTGAATTTTATTTCACTCTACATTAATTAATTACACAATCCAAGGTTATGACTTATTATTATAATAAGACACAACATCATGCTATGTATGTCGTCATTACATTACATTACATTACGTAACAAATCTTTACATTACGTAACAAATCTTTACATAACAGCACTTGCATTGTAGTGTAATCAAATGTAATGTAATCAGTAATTTCACTTTACCTAAGAGACGAATCAAATCACTTCTCTTCCGGCACAACAGCGTTGCAACCCGGATTGGGCAACGACACAACGCCGCTGTCCATCGTTGTCGGAAAATCCTTTGGCAGGTCCGCGACTTTCGTACAGACAACCGAGGGACAACTGGGTCCTTCCAGGAACGCAGGAACATCTGACGGCGTCGAACTGGAATGCTTTTCCAACAAATCCTCCGATTGCCTAAGGTCGTCCTTTGGTGGCGGAAGTTCATCATTTGGTTTCAACGCAACATCCAACTCCACTGCGCCTGATTCCGCTACAGATTTATCCAGTCCATGATCTGGACGGTCCACTGCGTTGGAACAGTCTAAAGACAGGGCAGTATCCACGTCAGGACTTAAACGTCGAAGTCGTTTTCTGCTGCGTTCGCAATAACGATGCGAATCCAGGCAGATGTCAGCACCGTCGAGACCTCGCATCTCTGAGTTGTCAATCGCCCAGCTCACGATCCCCGGGTCTCGCCACGATTCCACCATACGACCGTAAACGCTAGGTATATCGTCACTGGCGTCCACTGCCGCCCATTCGTAAATCGGGTGTCCGCCTGGGACTGGGCGCCCCGCCTTGAAATCGAACCCCCACTGCTCCTTCTTCTGTTCGTCGATACGGCGGTTCATTTCCTTCAACGAGTCGTCCGTCTCCTGGTGGTCAACGGGTCCGAAGAGACACCTACGAGCAGAGGGCTTGGAGCCGGGGGCTGATAGGCGCACCGTAGGGCGCCGTGGTCCCCCCAAGGTGCGTCGGCCACCCGACGGTCCGACACCGCCCGATGCGCGGCTGCTGTTCATGACGCCGTTCAGCTACAACCGTCGTCGAAAAACAGTAGAAAGTTCGCCAGGACGGACCGCATAATTAGCAGAATTCCACAGAAATTAGCCATCATTACGAGCGACTTTGAGAAGTTTGAAAAGTCAAAACATTTAAGTTTGCTGCAAGTTAAAACCAATCCAGGCGCGTCACTCGAATTGGCAATCTGCCAAGTGGCTATTTTTAGAGAGGATGCGTTTTCTTGTTGAACTCGGTTGTTGTTTTCGTTTTTGCGTGTGTGGAGTAATTCAGCAAAAAAATTAATGGCAGTTCTAAGAGAATTGATGCAGTTGAAAAAATATTTCTCAGTAGTTGAAAATAGTTTAAAGTGCTAAAATTGTTCATTGTTTTACGATTTGGAATAATTTAGCATAGAAGATGGGAAGGCGGGTGCGGCCCGAATTCCCGAAACCTGAATCCCCATACCAATTTTGGCTTGATTCCGAAACCGGTTTTCTAAGTGCGTGCAACCCACACTTTTGGACACTAATAATTATTATAATACTGCACTATCAGCAACACTTGAAAGGTCATTTTGACATGTATTTAATTTAAATCCGAATAGTGTTTCAGAAATCGGCTAGCCTACTTTCCAAAAAACTGTTTTTGGATGGGGTAATGTGTAGCCTAGGCTTATTTTTCAACTCCTTCAGCGTTTCCGAGGATACGAGTTTAAAATTTAGGCTAAGGATTCCGGCTGTACTGACCTCATATATTATCGTAATCTTAGCCTATTCATGGGCGTCCGCAGGGGGGCGCAAGGGGGCGCATGTGCGCCCCCTGGATTCTGCGCGTATTTGCAGAGAAATGCAAAAATGTAAAAATACGATACGCTCCACAAGTTGGACTAGGCTGCTTTGCTTAGGTGCAGCAAATTTTCGAAAATTCAGCATATAGATTTCTCTCTTGGTGGTACAGAAATTCATATTGTCTACCCCGATACGGGAAATGAATTCACTCGTGTCCGCTAATTGCGAAGTAATCGGCATCATATTTCATTTTAGCCGACCAATGCGAGATAACAGAGATCCTCTGAAGAACCGCCAATAGTGAGGCTGTTATATATGCAATATATATACATATATAATATATATGCATTTGCATAGGGCTTAAATATACATAAACATATTTGACACTCAGTCTGGCTGAAGCTGGCTAGATATTAAGAGCGATAGTCTCCAATGGGGGACTCTGTGAGCAGTTCCATTAAGGAAAATTGGTGGCGCCACTATGCACATTAGACGGCTAGGCACTTCCTGTTATCGGTCTTGGTTTGTTCATGATGTTGTTATGATTGATTGATTCGCGTTAGAATTAAATTTTAATTTCATCATGGATAATTACGCAATTTTGAAGAAATGTTGGAAGTCGAGTTGAGGCAAAGCGAAACGCAAGAGTTCTGGAGATGACACGAGCTTCTTGAGCGGTAAGATAACGAAATAACTAAACGCAACTGACCGCGCAATACTACACTGTATACACCTTTCATTCTGTACGGAGATTGAACCTTTAGGTAAACGTCTACAAAAATTTATGTAGCACCCCTTCATGGTAGTGCTTCCAACCCTATCATTCTGTACGGAGATTTAGCCTTTAGGTAAACGTCTACCAAAATTTATGTAGCACCCCTTCAAGGTAACTACTCAGTAGTGCTTCCAAACCCAACTGTAAAGGACGATTTTAGCGCACTCAGTAGTGCGCCAAAAGAATCAAAACCCAACTGTAAAGGACGATTTTAGCGCAGACGTAAAACACATATGAGTATCGGTAAACCCTAGGCTTAATGTGTCAAGTTAATATATCTGCACCTCTGCTGATTTGTATTTAGAGAAAGTGCTGTTTGCCTACTGGGGAGCTGCTGGTCCCTCGAACCAGGTCTTCTTCCAGACAGCGTTGATTCGTCTCAGTTGTTGGCCCATCCACATGGAATGGGCTTCAGCTTGCACTGCGCTTACTACGTCGAAATAATTTGCCGGCTTTCTACCAGTTGCTCAAGACCTTACTTTTTTTATCTGTGGCTGGGCTGAGAGCGCCTCTAAGTAGGTTTCTTGAAGGGCACTACATAAATTTTCGATTTGAATGAATGAATATTATTATTCTTTAATGATTCAATCTGACAAACTGCAGAATGATTACAGTACAGGTTATACGAAATACGGCCCACTATAGCACGACATGCAGGTCGGCTTTACAGCAGTGGTTTCGGCTTAACACTAATGGCCTCATTTGTATTTCTCTTTTGCTTTCAAGCAGGTGTCATTGCAAAGATGTCTGTTTCTTGTTACAGATTCCAGCAATACCTACTATCTCCGATCATGACCTCATCGTCGCATCCATCCCGCTCCTCATCGAGGCACTGTCCTACTTCGTTACACTTCCATGACCGGGCAGCCTTCAAGGCAAGTCTAAGCTTCTCGATATACCAGTCATCGCTGATCCATCGACCCTGGAGGACGTGCCGGTTCCCGACATCTTTGCAGTCTACGAATCCACCATGACAGACCTCATCAACCGATTTCTTCCCACTCGCCAGGCAAAAGTCCAGCACCGCCCATTCTTCCCATGGTTTGACGTGAAGTGCCGGTCTCTGCGGCGTGAGGTTCGCCGTTTAGAGAAGACTCGGACTCCTATGAATCGTACTGCCTGGATCAAATCCATCCTTAACATGCACGGGCGCTACCGAGGGAAGGAACGGGACCACTGGGAAGCCAGAATCGCTGCAAACACTGACCAACCGAAGCTTTTATGGCCGACTTTCAACGCCCTCCTTGGCCGTGGACAAGGTGACCATTCTAAGGACGTTCCATCTTTTACCACGGATTACTACCTAAACTCATTCACCACAAATGTGCACAACATCCAGAAGGACACCGTTTGCAAGGCAACTGTAAGAACAGATTTTACACAAGCTTGCGTGGCAACTGATCTCGCAGTTGCATTTCCATTCTGCAGCCACAGGTCATGGAATGAAACATGAGTCACTTGCCACCAAACACTTTGAACAGTCATCTGGAAAGTATTGGAGTGAAAACAAAAGATTGTGGGGTTTTCATTTCAGCTAGTCACCCATGGATACCTTTGCAGTTCTTGAGACTTTTGATCAATACTGACCACTGTTATTTCTTCCATTTCTGTTCACTTCCTTGAAGACAGTGATTATCAAATTTCATTGAGCAAGACATAACAACTATTATTACCACGTTCAGGGTCAACTCTTCTGTTTAGGAAGACACGTGTGTTTTTTGTTGTTTACACTTTACCGGACATGAATTGTATTAGAGTTTCACGTGATGCTGACTCCATTGCGGCAGTGCTTTCAACTCCAGAACATTTCTTTTATCCTTTAAAAAAGCTTGCCTTAACAATTTCTTTTATAGACTATTATACATTCAACTTTTAAAACATATTTAACATACTACGATTCTTATACGTTAAAAATGTTGCTTGTTGGGCTAAGGGGAGCTTTGAGTTCTTACAGCACATTCAGTCCCATCTAATACTATACATGTCTTTAGGAATTTTCCCCATAAATCAGAAGGCGTAAAAATTCACCAAATCACGTCAGGGCCACATTTTCAGCTTCCTCCACTCAAGTGACATGAGGCTAATCATAGTACAAAACACATCCACTTGACTTTCACATGCATACACACACACACACACACATCAAACCCATGAAAAGTGAAGCAATGAGATGCTGGCCCTAAACTAGCAAGCACGAACTGAAATTTGGCATAGTTTTCCAGTCTTGTGTAAAAATTAACTGCCTTATCATTGTTACTAATTGCCAAGACTGTACGTGATTGTTTTCCCAAAGTTTGGACAGATGCATGAGTTGTCTGTATGGCTTCCTCCACTGTCTGAGTTTTTGCATCTGTTGGCTGTTTGCTTCTGGAAAGTGTAGACTCTGAAACTGCACAACTGCCCAACCAACAGTTAAATCATTATCCATATTCAGATTGTTGATTTTACTCTCCGAAAATTCTTGTGATTTTTCCTCTTTTTATTGCACCGAGTCTTTAGTCGTGTTTGACACAAAGTCTTAGCAGAAGGTTGCGGAGTCCAAGTAGATCGACTCAGGGACCGCTGACTGTTGTCTCAACACTTTATAGTGATTTGTAACCTGCAAAATGACAGTAAAACATTTTCAAGTTTTTGCGGCAAACACCTAGGAATAATTATAAAAAAAGCATCAAGTGTTATAATACTTTTAAATACTACATCATCGCCTAGTGATTTTTAACCTGAAAAAGACAACCAAACATATATATAAAGCTGTTCATATCACCACACCTAGTAATAATGATAAATAATATTGACTTTTAATTACTGTATTATTCTTTAGTGGTTTCTACTAAAATGACAGCAAAACAACTAAAAATGTTTCACCATTACACTTAGCAATATAACATAATAAAATTATTGCTTCTAACCTTGGTAGTTTTTACAAAATATTTAAAGACCTAGATTACAAGTACAGGAAATGTCTTGCAAACCATATCCCTTAGTATTATAATGTTATTGTTGCTTAGCGGCTTGTAACTGAAAAATGTCAGCAAAAAGCTTTAAAAAAATGTGTTACCACCGCACCTATTAGTAATGACAATAAATATCAAATGTTTTATAGAAATTACTGTGTTACTGCTTTTACCATTGGTTGTTTTTAGAACATTAGATTTAAAAACATAGATTACAAGTACAGAGAATGTCTTGCAAATTACACCCGTTATGATTATTCTTAGACTGTTGTTGATGGTGGTGAACTAGCAACCTGGCCTATAGATCTGTCATACATCGTTACTTCAGCCTATGAGTTAGTACTACCATACCTTTCATAAATGTAAACAGAGCACCGATAGTCATGCTCCGAAATAACTTACCGTAGCTCGTCATATCAGTGTAGTCCTCGTCCTTAAAATGAGACTGCATACCAAACTCCGTGAAGTTGGATGCCATTTGTCACGTTTTATTGCTGAAATCCACTGCCGTCTCAACGGAATATCTTTCGGGAATTTGTGACCTCCTTTTCCTCTACATTTTGGCACGCATCAATACGCAGGCATTTTTTAATCTCCTTAATTTTGCTAAAGTTTTGATCAGTATTTGTAAATAAACAACAGTAACCAAGCACACGATTTTGCCGGAAGTTCTTGTTTCAAGTTCAAAAATCTTTACGGCAACGTGGCGCCCCTATTGGTTGCCATTTCTCACAGAGTTCCCCCATTAATCAGCTTGACAGCTTCTTCCCTTAGATAGCCTACCAGCTGGCACATGTTCTGCCACACCTTCTAAACATGCACCGCTAGATGAAATTAAGAAGAATGCTAATCCATAATTTATCTGAGTTGTCACAAGGTTCATTAAAACTGTAAATTCGTATACAACACGTTGTGAGTCAGTCGGGCAATATATACAGAGACGGAGGAGAGGAAAAAATATTATAGGAAAATTTTGTATGAACTATGAAGGTCGACTGCATCGAGGGTCGAAGAAACTTGATAACCCCATGAACGGAACAAATAGTCGTTTGTTTTTCGCTCGGAAAGGCGTTATGTTGTCGGCCAGACTTTAAGGACGAAAAAGTTTATGTTGCATTCAAACCTGCTTTCTTTCGTGATAATTATGATGCGTAGTCTACGCTCTGTTAAATCTGAGCGCTGGAGGAAGTCAACGTAGCCGTTAACGTGTGTCGTTTTACTGTCCACGATCGAAACCCATATACCGCCTTCGACTGGGAAGGTAGGCCTACATTGATTGATTGACTGCGTTAGGCCTAGGTTTACTCATATCAGGCTACGTCCTACTTTGATGGAGGGACGTAGAGGAAGGGAATCTTTGCGCAAACGCTCTATTCAAGTTGAAAGTTCGTTTTAGTAGGCCTACAATATTATAAAATAAATAATAACAGATGCTTCTTTAATATTAGAAGAAAAAACGAAGTATTAGGCCCTAGGCCTATATCTTTTTCACTGATTGTGGTTTGTCACTCGAATGTTTCTGATGCAAAAATAATAAAAGAAGATATATGTTAAAATGCTCAATAAGTTATAGGCCTATAATGAAATTGATGAGGCTATGTGGTTAACTGCACATTCGTAGTAATTGACTAAACACCAGTAAAATAATACTACACTATGTAGACTATTCGGCGACATTAGGTCTATAGGTCGATTGGCCTGAATTGGAATGAACTTATCAATCAGTCAAATTCTCTATTGTAGCTAACCGATGGTAGACCTGCAAGAATAAGTAGCAAGAAATTAGTAACAGTCGAAATTGAATTCCTTAAAAATATAAGACTTTGTTTAAAGTTTGCGCCCCCCTACAAAAATTTCTGCGGACGCCCATGAGCCTATTCGTAATCTCCCAACTTCTAAAATGTCTAGATCAATAACTGTAGATCGTGAACAGAAAATATTAATTTCAAGGTACTCTCTAGTAGGCTACGTAGGCATATAGGGCTACTTCGTTATTAACTGCAGTAGGTTAGTCCAGCGGTTCTCAACCTTTTCAGACTCACGGACCCCTTTTAAATTTTAGGCCACGGTCACGGACCCCCAATAAAATTTTGCGCCATTGGCGCATTATCGCGACTGTGCGACTCTATTGTCCTATCTATTATCTAGAGACTGAAACAAACCGACCCATCTAAAACAGATGAAATTGTCATTAATCAGCGTATTATTAGTTTCATGTCGCCATTGAAATGAGGAAATATCGAAAAATTGACCAAATATTTATCTGTTTGACTGTTTCTACGTTTGTAACTAAGAAATATATAATTTTCAGGACTTGCTCGCGGACCCCCAAGCATGTCGCCGCGGACCCCCAGGGGTCCGCGGACCCCTGGTTGAGAACCGCTGGGTTAGTCTACACTAAGCTCAATTCCCGCTGTCTACAACCTATTTTTCTCTGGGATTTTCGCACCGGGTCTCCTCTGATTGGTGTCTAGGCCTACTTGGAAAGGCGCTTTAGAAATTTATGTGTAGGCCTACAATGCAGTAGGCTACGGTAGGCCTACAGACGTGCAAAAGTGGGGCAAAAATTTGCAACATTCTTTCAGTCATAGGTTTAACTACAGAAAATTGCAGCTTTGCCAATATTTCTTTCATTTATTTATTTCTCGCATTTGCTATAGGCCTAGTCCTAGCGCCCCTTAAATTTCACTACCCAGAAGCGCTTCCGAACACAGTGCGGACACTGCACGATGCATCGGATTTGATGCCGAAGCGTATAGGCCTACGACCAATTATTGAGATTCTTTGCGAGTGAAGAACATGCTCATTGTCCCTACGCGACATAGCCTATATAATATATATATATAATATATATATATAATATATATAATATATGATATATAAATATATATTTATATATTATGGGCTATGTCCTATAATTGTTTATTGTTGTTCCAAATAATTATGAAAACATGAAATGCGATCGACCACAATAAACAGACATAAGCTATACATAGGCCTACACATATATAATTATTGGTCTACCATGCAGGCTTCTTTCATACCTTTACGTTTTGCTTGCGTTAAAAGACAATGCACTTCTGAGAATTTTAATAGGCTCTCGAAGGTGGGATTTTGAATCCGAATCCCCCCTCCCCCAAACGCCAATGGGTCATGCATTTGCCAATTTCCGCTCCATGAACCAGGCCAGCGCATTTAGTAGGCCAATCAATAACTCCGTCTGCCTGTCTCCTTCTCTCTGTCTCTGTCTCTGTTTGCTTGTGTATACGCCTGCCAGTATGCACCACTTCCCACAGATTCAGCACCGACCAGAAGCCGCAACCATGACGAAAACGCCGTATTTCTTCAGCAGAGGGCGTTTCGAGTCACTGCGCATCAGTGACGTCACACATCGGTCGAAACCGCGTCATCGTACAGTGTTCTTGCGCAGAAGCTGTCTAACGCCAGGGCTGCTCTAGGTTGTCGCAAAAAAGCGCGAGTTGGGCTACTTTTCAAAAACGCTCGTCATGAAAACTTTTGTCCTGTCGATATTTTGGGCTCCTTGTTGTTTTTTCCGTCGGTCGCATTGTGAACGTTCATTATTTGACCTCTGTGTGTTGCTACGTTACCTTACTAGCTATCCATATTTCGTTTTGCTACGCCTAATTTAACAATAAATCCATGCTGTCTGACCCAGGCTACGGACTAGTCTAGCTGCGGTAAGACCTAGACAAAGTGTATGAATACACTCTTCTTCTTTACGTTCTCTGCCAATTGGCAGGTCCAAACGTCCAATGTTTCCACTTTTCCCGCTGTTGTGCCATGTCCTTCAGTTCTCTGTATCCAGCTTCCATCATCCCGTCCAGCAGTTTTTGTCTAGGTCTTCCTCTGCACCTCTTTCCCTCCAATCTTCCTTCAATTATTTCTTTCTGCAGTGAGTCACCTCTTAGCAAATGTCCCACCCAATTCTTTTGTCTTATCTTTATTGTGTCCAGCAGAGATCTTTTCTCTTCTACCATCATTAGTACTTCTTCATTTGAAACGTGCTTTGTCCAACTGATTTTCTCCATCTTTCTCCATACCCACATTTCAAAAGCTTCCAGCCTCTGCACATCTTCTTTTCTCATTGTCCATGTCTCTGCGCCATATAACGTCACATTCCATATCAATGTTTTGACCATTCTTTTCTTCAGATTTCTATTTAGCCCTCCTCTTAGCAGTTCTTTCCTTTTTAAGAATGCCTCTTTGCCCATTGCTATTCTCCTTCTTATCTCTTTATGACATTTGGCATCGCTTGATATTAAGCTTTCCAAATAGCAGAATTCCTTCACCTGCTCTATTTCTTCTCCATTTATTTTTATACAAATAGTTGTTTCCTTTTCCTTACTGATCTTCATAACTTTTGTCTTTTTGATGTTTATTTTCATGTTGAATTCTTCCGAGGTCGCATTTAGTCGATCCATCATTCGTTGCAGATCCTTTTCACTTCCTGCCAGCATTGCTTGATCGTCAGCAAACCTTAAAGCTTTTACCCATTTCCCTCCTACTTTTATTCCTTCTTCTGTACCATCAACTGCCTATCTTATTAGCTCTTCTATGTAGATATTAAACAGGTACAGATGTACACTCTAAGACCTAGTTAATCCGCCATTTAAATGTGATGTCGATGGCTTCACCAGTCTTGTAACCTATAACTTGACTACGTCTAACGAAAAATAAAGTGCCTACTTAATGTGCCTATAGAAAATACATCAGACTTCATTAATTTTAGGGGTTCGTCTGGCGACTTCTGGGCCAATTTAAAAAAAAATGTAATCTCGGTAGCAAATTCGGCAACCCTGACGACTGACCCAGCCACCGCCAGCGACGTCTGGATTAAAAAATGGCGGCGGCGATTTGCGCATTCGCTCGACCGATTCGTTCCGTTCCCATTTTTAACAGCCGTCGTCTGCCCCAAAAAAACCCGCTGCAGATTAGAGATTATTGCGAATGGTGGCTACATCAAATTAACGATAATTCAGCGGAAGCCGACTGCAGTCACGATCCGTCGAATGCAACGGTCGCTTCGTCGTCGTCGTCGTTCTTTACGCCATTTAGATGTCGGCCGCAGCGCGTGGTCGATCTATCAATAGACCGTTGATCTATTAAAGAGAAAGAAACGCCGGCCATTGATTTATCTAGAGCAGCGCGAGAGTAGCTCTGACGCGTCGTCGTCGTCGTCGTCGAGGTATTAATAGAAGGCGCCATTTGCTAATTTATGGATGTGGGTAGACAAAAGGGCAGACGCCGGGTCGATGATGGGAGAGGGGAGAAGTCGCGTCGGCTTAGAGGCCAAGGGGTTCGCAGGCTGGGTGGATGGGGGAGAGCGAGGGGAGGGGACGGCGCTCCGAAACAGGGCCGGTGCATACGAATGACTCGGCTGTTTCGATAGCCATTGCCTGGACTCCATTAAGCTGTGTACCCACACATGAAAATTTAATGGTTGCTGTTCGTTGAAATGCCAAGGGTTATCGGCGGCTACTCCACCTTTTAATATGCCAGACTTCAAACCATCGACTAATAAAATAAATAAATATCTATTGTGTAAACCGTCTGTGACTAGCCGTCTCATTTAGATCGGGCTTCAAAATGTGGGCCCTCTGGCCATGATTAGGGCCTACTTGGCTTCTCTCCTTCCCATTGTCCATGGCTGGCAGTAATTATCAGTAATCAGTATCTTGCCCATTTGGTCTATGGACTCCAGGCACGCGCAAATTTCTGTAGAACTAGCCGTGTCGACAGACGTGTTTAATTAAATCCAATCTGTCGGTCTACTGTCTACAAGTCTATGCAGGTATTGATATCCGGCAGATATTAATTTAATAAGATCTGGCTCTGTTGATGTAGTTGCGCCTTGCCCTGATAATGAGAGTTTGCATAAAATGTTAAGTTTGCACGCACAAGCCTATTACAGGCTTACGCATGTCTGAAGCGTGTTAGCCTATAGCCTACAACATCGCGTGACTAGTCTTTGGGCGATAATCGGGAATAGGGAAATGTAATGACTTGTTTGCTTAACAAATGCATTGAGTTAATTAAATTCGGACGATCCGCGCAAGCCAAATTATAGAATATTTGACTGTATTCATAAGCTCTATGGATCTGGATTATGTATACGTTTATTAACATATCCGCAGGCCTACTCTAAGATAATTAGACCTATGGGTGGCGATTGGTAAATTAAAAGTGTTCGTATTTGAATTGCATTTAGGCCTATGCACTCAAATCGACGAATAATCACGTTTGCGAAGTAAAATCAAATCCTGTGGAGATTTAAAACGTATTTTATTATCAGTAAACTGTTGTCAACATTGAACCGTGACGACACCTGTGAACAAGTGTGTGAAACGGAAGCACAATCTTTCCTCCAAAGAACATATTATGTATATACATATGCATATGCATATACATATACATATACATATACATATACACATACATATACATATACATATACATTTACATATACATAAACATATACATATACATATACATAATATATATATATATATATTCATTGATGGCGACTATAATTATAATAGGCTAAAGCGATCAACTGTCAAATTAGTTGACTGGTCTGAATGTGTGTGTATATGAGCGCCGGTGTGTAGGAATGACTCATAGGTCAATATGAGTTTTGTTTTATCCTGCCGACGCATTTTCTGTTCTTAATGAGCATGCAGCGTTTAGACTTGCGTAGACAGAGTCACTGTGAGGTGCTTGAAAAGGTCAATATTGACTGTCTATTAGATAACCAGATGAATGCTGAAAACGAGGAGGAATACCGCTACTGAATCAAATAATTTCTCATTTTGGTCGAAACTGAATCCATAGACGGTGAGTCGTTACTGAAAGCTATGGACTACTTAACGCTAAATCTTTTTTTGCATGTTTTTGCACTTGTTATAGCGCCCTTCATTGGCTTCAAGATACTATTCAGAAGCGCTCCGATTACAACGCGGACACTGAATCACAGTTTCACGCCGAAGCACTGGAGCAATTGCGAGTGAAGGACATGCTCAAGGTCCATACGAGGCGGTTTGATGTGGATTCGAACCTGTAACCAACGGCTGCAAGGCGACGAACAAACATTACATGCTCCATCGCGCCCCCACAAATAGGGTTGATAGTGTAAAGCAAAATAGGACCAATTTTATGCACAGGACTGGAAATTTAACGCAATGCATAAAGTTTTGACCTTCGTATATTTGGACAATAGTCGGGGTCTTTAAAAAATCACATCTTGTTTGCATAAGAAAACCATTGAATTAATTGCATTTATGAGGTCAGATTGAGGGATGATCAGCCTATTATTGGCAGAGTAAAAATTGCATTTGGAGATTCAAAACATTTTTAGTATTAGAGGCAGAATAATATTTATATTTAAGGCGACATTGAAATGGACGTAGCTTATAATTTTTACGAGTAGCCAGCTAATGCATTGCAGATTAGCCCGTGGTCTGAATCTAACAGTTGCTTCTATTTTCGACCACTGACGTCAAACGTGTGGTGGGCTGTGCATGATGGGGATTTAATGGTTCACAGACGTGCTAAGATTTCAACGACGAGTGTCTATTAAAAGCAAGTTATTGGAGAACCAATTCAGCTTGTCGTTAAACTTAGAGTGTCATTAGAGTCATTCGATGGTCACAAAACTAATGACTGTGGTTCTGAAATTTCTGTTAAATTACCGCTTTTGAAAGCGACACCTGCACTAACAATTTCTGTAGATATCCCGCTGTATAACATAGCCTACTCCAGACTCTAGCTCATTCCAGCCGGAATTGTTTTGATACCTATGCTGTTAATGGGGTCACGGGTGACCCCATCCGGCGGGAAAGAGCTAGAGCCTTCTATTACTGTAATAGATTAATAGAAGACTCTGGCCTACTCGACACCCGAATATCGATCGGCACTCCCGTATCACTCCGCCGCATTGCGACGGACTATATAGTGCATGAAACTCGGTCAAACCCGGGCGACGTGTTTACCTTCCTGATCCGCCGGAAGTCACGTATGATTCCGCGGCGAGCCATTCTTCAATTCTATTGGTCGACCGATATACACTGTATTATACAGATGTTACTATTAATAGTCGTCGGTGCATGCATTCAGACACCTAATTATTTTTCGGCTTAAGCTTACTCCTGGTTATTATATGACATCCTGGCTTATCTATAGATCGAATGACGAGTGGCGATTCTACCGGTGCACGACATTTTGGTATGCGGCCTGGATTTGATATTATTCTTTCTCTTGGAGTCAGGTAGGAAAGGAAAAGGGTGCATTGAAATTGAATCCGCCGACTGTTTGTATATGTATTTGTATGTGTATGTGTGTGCTCTTGTTATAGCGCGACTGGTTCATCCTATGCCTTTGTCGACCAAAGGCATAAGATATTCCATACAATTTGCAGCACTTTGGTCGTCAAAGAAGTAAGATGTTTCTGTATGAGGGCTGTAATGATTCTTTCACTATGTGCTTCTTTTCGAATGGTGCTATACAAGCATGGCGCCCGCACATCGGGAAAGAGGGGCACTTGCCCCCCACACATGGAGAACTGACACATATATTTTTAACTACTAATTTTTGGTTGTTAACGAATGTCCAAGGTGAAACCGAAAAATTTACATTTAGAAACAACCTGTATGAAAAGTACACATGTATGTTCTTTATACTTCGTGCTTTGCATTTTCAAGGTCTTGCTAGCATAACTTAAACGTGACCTTTGTGTTTTTCCCCTTCCTGCAAAAGTATCATGTGAGTGCGTCCATGGTCTGTGATTACAATTAGAGTGTATAGTGAGAACCGCTGTTACATAATCCTAGTGTGACCAGATGCATGCGCATGCGCAGATGATACCATAAAATAATGGAAGAGAAAAAAATTCCTGTTCAGTTGCTATCTCCAAGGAGTCTATGTATGCGTCCGCACGGAGTTAGAGACTCGCTGCTGAAGATTACGAACCACACCTGAGCCTTCGCGCTGGCAATGCATAATAAATTGGAAGAGCCAAGCTTCAGTCCCCAGTGGCTGTTCCAAGTAATCGACGCGGGTTGGTTTTCCAAACGGACCAGTCTGAGTGTATGCGTGTGTGCAATTATGCATGCAGGCATAATGTATGTCTTTTGCACGCATATGGGCCTATACATGTATGTGTATGTGTATATATGTACTCTGGATGTGTGTGTCTATCAGTGCTGGTACGTGCACCTCTAGGCCATGTATATTATAGAAATGTATATGGAGGTTTATATCGCATTATCTTAATTTCTGTAGCTGCTTATCAAATCTTGAAAACGTTAAGTCGTTCACAGCATTAAGATAGAGGTTTGAGTTATTAAAATTGCCATGGCAGCTACATATTCCTGAGACTCTTACTGAAGCACTTTTTAAAATTAGACTCAATACTCTGGTTTTTCCCGCGCTAGATTTGGGAGCGCTTCTGAGTAGTCTCCTTAACGAAGCGCTATATAAATTATGGAATGGTTGAACTAATTAATTAATTTACTCTCACGTTTGCTATAATGCACCGTAGTATAGTACTTTAGACCTATTATAGGCCTACATAAAATATGTTGCGTTTTGAAAGACACTTTGTTTTTTTCTTTTATAAGCACAATCGAGTGACCACAAAAGATAGCAAATAGGTTAATTCAAATGGCAATATAAGCCCAATGTATTCGATTTTAATGTATGCATGCGGTATATGTGAACCTTTAAGGTTGATATGAAGAGCAATCTGTATAAATGTAGGCCTATACCTACATGCATGTAAATACTTTCTGCAAATGCTATCAGGCGCGGATTCAGGGGGGGGCGGAGCCGGCGTACGCCCCCCCTAAATCTGCAGAAATGTTCTAAAGCTAAACTGATATAAAACTAAAATAATTGCAATTTAGCCTACGATTTGGAGATCTTGCAAAGCAAGCAATTCGCGGTCTACATGTAAGTCTCATTCCATGCATCTAATGTTTAAAACATCGACGCACTCACTGCTGGTGGTATACTTCATTACTATCATGATGAGCTGCTTTCTCCGAATTCTTTTCATCAAGAGTTAAAGCAGTAGATGTGGAGAAACGC
The DNA here is from genome assembly GCA_945859605.1 of Lumbricus rubellus. NCBI lineage: Eukaryota > Metazoa > Annelida > Clitellata > Crassiclitellata > Lumbricidae > Lumbricus > Lumbricus rubellus. Next base: position 2,000,202 of record OX243817.1, read on the forward strand.
TAACAGCACACCAAGCACCCTGTCGGACACCCTCGCTGACAGCCGCTCCCGTTGTATTATGTATCCAAATATTACCACAATAGTTCACATTTTGCCGCTCACTTCTGTCACGGCTTACAGTGTTGAGCGAGCAAATTCTAGTCTGCGATTTGTGAAGTTGTGTTTCCAAAGTACAATGAACGAGGACTCATTTTATTGTTTGTCCACAAGGACATCAAGTTAGACATTGATGACAATCTCAATGTCTACGCCAGAAAGCATCCAAGGAGAATGACACTGTTAACCCACTGGCATGTGACACTTAATTATTTCCTTTTTGGGTCAAGGGTTGCATGATCAAAACCGATAACTGATTTATAATCGTTTCACTGTTAACCTTTAGTGGACACCAGTGGTTTTATATGAGAAACTATATATTTGTTTAAAGTTCCACGACATTTTCTATTAAAAGGATCATTATAGTTTTGCATGATCCAATTTCATACATATCAGTGGCGGCGACAGGAGAGGGCTAGGGGGGCTAAGCCCCCCTAAACGTGTCTCATCCCCCCCCCCAAAAAAGCTGAAAATGTCTAAAACGGCTTATACTTCGTAATAAGGAAACTAGACAATGACCAACGGCAACGAAATCAACCATAAAAATTATTATTATAGTGTAGATGCTTATGCCATTGGCGGCACCAGGGGAGTGGTCATGGGGTTAAGCACTTAAATGTGACTCAGCCTCATCCCAAAGCAAAAAACTATGAATGTCCATGTATCGGCTTAAAAGTTATTATTATTATCTTATTTTCGGACCTCAACTGCGGCGGACGGTCATACATCGACTCACATGTGAGACATCAATTGCGACTGGGCTCGACTACCGGACATCGACTCTCTCTGCCACTTAACACTAGTCTGCGACTCTGCAAAACGACTTCTTATCTGAGTTTTCATGAATTTATCGTTCAGAAATAGCTGGCAAAAAAGAGCCTAAAAATGGCTCTAGTTGAGGTCAACAGAGCTAAAAAATGCGTTGGTGGCTGGGGCTCCGCCCCAGATCCCGCTGGGGGAGCTTACGATGCTCCCGCAGACCCCCTAGTCGGTATGGGTTTCGCGCCTTCGGCACTCGCAGCTTCGCGCCTTCGGTGCTCCATAAAATTTTTGCTATAGGCCTAGTTGGCTTCAGCCCCCCAACCTGAGATCCTGGCGCCGCCACTCATATATACATTTACGGTTTTGGATTGGTAGTATTTACGCCCCCCCTAACCAGAAATCCTGGATCCGCCCCTGGCTATTAATACCGATGCCATTAATAGACCTTATGCAAAGCATGCAATTGCAACTTTGCTCACTGTAAAAGGTTACAAATTGTATGCGTTTGTTTACAAATATATATATATATATATACTGTATATAATACACATAAAACATATAATGCAGTTATACACATTATGTATATATATATATATATATATATATATATATATTGGAAACATATAATTAATTTAATTACGTATATAATTATATGTATAAATAGAATGGACCTACTATAGGGTATTCCGTGCGTATTATTGCGAACCTCATTTTCGATGCATGGCGACTGCAGTCGTAAAACGCTTAACGCTTAACGTATTTTGACGCCGGCGATGACGTAGGCGATGACGTAGGCGCCTCTCGTTGTCGTTGTTGTTCTCGCGAGATTTGAAGGACGCGACCGGCAGAGGGTGACAGGATCGCCACATCGATAATTATTATTATTATGCAACTCGCGACACAGATACACAGACAGACAGACAGACAGACAAACAGACAGACAGACAGACAGACAGACAGACAGACAGACAGACAGACGGATGGATGGACGGACGTACGGACAGACAGACAAACAGACAAACAGACAAACAGACAAACAGATAGACACACGGACAAACAGAGATTGACAGAGAGTTAGGCAGGCTGGCAGGCAGGCTTACGATAGGACAGACAGACACACGGACAGACACACGGACAGACAGACAAGCAGACTGGTGCATACAGATAGAGTAATAGACGAACAGAACGATTGGTACAGAGAAACAGAGCGACAGACTGGTAGAGAGACAAGCGGAAAGACAGATGCAAAGACAGAGACAGAGACACGCATAATTATAGAAGCACAGAGAAACACGGACATACATGCAGACACAGACAGACAGAGACATAGACAGAGAGTTAGGCAGGCAGGCAGGCATGCATACGATAGGCAGATAGGCAGAAATACATACAGCCAGAGATACGGACAGACAGACAGACAGATATAGACAGACAGACAGACAAACAGATATAGACACACAGACAGACAGATATAGACAGACAGATATATCTAGACAGACAGACAGACAGACAGTCAGATATAGACAGACATACATACATACATACAGAAAGACAGACAGACAGACAGACAGATATAGACAGACAGACAGACATACAGAAAGACAGACAGACAGGCACAATTGTGGCAAGGGTGAAAGGAATGATCACCTGATGTGTCGTCGATGGATTGAGTGAGGGAGGGAGGGAGGGAGGGAGGGAGGGAGGGAGGGAGGGAGGGAGGGAAGGGAGTCTGACCGAATTAAAACAGCAAAGACAATATATTACCGTCCGAATGACGCACATATTGACTGCAGACGCAATGTCCCACCGCTGCAGTCCCTTATCAACCTTCTCTGGGGGATTTCCATCATATCCAATCCCACAGGAGTTGCAACACACCCCAAACTCCTACCCCAACTCAGCATACACGAGGGAGTCAATGCAGCGAATGCCCGGATGAAAAAATGTACTGTTCGTCTATCATGCACCATTTGTTTCAGTGTCAACAATGACTTTGTTGTAATAATAATTGAAAAATTTAACGACGGGGCCGCGGGATATGATATCCCCCTCCCATGAAGCACTACAGGGATGAATTAATCTTTCCTCGGATGGAAAATGCCGGGTACACTGCAGAGTATATCCAGGGGGATGAACCATTTTATTTTCCCCCTGCGTATAATTATTGAAAAATACCTTATAACCGATAAATTTAGGCTGAAATATAAATTCAAAGTGACTCTAATAATTGTTTTAAGTGTCTTATAGCTTTGTCCAAGGCCAGGTGATTCTAAATGTTCTTAAGTGTTCTAGATGGTCTTAAGTGTTCCATATGTTCTTAAGTGTTCTATGTGTTCTTAAGTGTTCTAGATGTTCTAGAGTGTTCTAAAAGCAGGAAGGTTGCAGGCTCGAATCCATCTCAAGCCACCGCGTATACTCGTATATGGTCTCTGAGCAAGTCCTCCAATCGCAGTTGCTCAGCGCTTGGGCGTGAACTTCGATTCAGTGTCCGCGCAGCAGTCGGGAGCACTTCTTAGTAGGCCTATTTCTCGAACAGCAGCAATTAGTGATTGCCGAGAAAACGGCTTTAAAGGTCTCGTTCAATTCGAATGGGAAACAATTAATTTCTATCACGTATAAGCGTAAAAAATGTACCATTGAATGAGGGATATAATATTATAGGCCTATAGGCCTAACTAATTTTATTGCATTCACTGACCATTAGATAATTTGTTAAAGAGATTTTTAAAATAAAAAGGAAAATATTTTGGTCGATTTGTGACCTGATAATTTGTGGGAATTATTTAAATCTATAATAGGCGACAAAGCAGTGCACATGTGCTCTGCAATTCACAGGCATTCACTTTAGTTTAGTTTAGCAGAATATAATATATATAATATATAATTCAGTTACAATAATGAATGTCTTTTGATGTTTATATTGCGAGAAGATATTATATCTGAGACAAAATTAATAATGCCATTTCAAGCGCCTTAAAATACAACAAAAGCAGAATGGAGTAGGCGTATACATAGGCTATATATACCTTTAGCTGATCAATATCGAGTTTCAAGATCATAATAGACAAATTTTGGCACTCTGTCTCTGTCTCTGCATGTCTCTGTCTGTCTGCCTGTCTCCCTCTCCATATATATACAAAATAGTATATATCTATATTAATAAAGAGAGGATTCTGTCTGTCTGTCTGTCTGTCTGTCTGTCTGTGTGTCTGTCTGTCTGTCTGTCTGTGTGTTTGACCGGGATGCATTTCGACAGTTTTTGACCTTTTCACTCCAAACCTTCACTACTCTCTCCGTCTCGGCGTCGGACACCCAGTGGAGGGGTTGGCGATTCTCTATAACCATGGGGGCCAAGGTGGGGGGGGGCGAAACCCCCCAAATTTTTTTCAATAAAACGCAGCTATTGATTTCAAACTTTGCACCTAGACAGAGGGCCATCGGAACCACCCAGTGGAGTTGTTGGCGAATCTCCCCCCACCGTGGGGGCCACGGTGGGGGCGAAAACCCTAAGTTTATTAAACACCTTTTTAAACGCTTGCATGGTCATTATATAAACGCAGCTGATGTAAATGATCTTCCAATCCGCTTTGCTGTAAAGTCTTACTAGAATTATAGTCAACTAGCTGAACCCGGCCACGCGTTGCTGTGGCTGAAAAGAGCATTCAACCATCCCTCCCTACCTCCCCCTCCCCAACCCTCTCACCTACCCCTCCCCTTCCCTCTGCCAACCCTCCCCTTCGCCTGCCCCTCCCCTCTCCTCCCCTCCCCCTCCCCTCCCCTCCCCTCCTTCTCCCTCCGCTCCTTCTCCAACCCCTCCCCCAACCCCTCCCAACCCCCTACCCCTCCCCCTCCCCTCCCACGTCCATCGCTCCCCTCCGCTCCCTCCCCACCCTCTTCGTGCCGCTCCCTCCGGTCTTTTCCTCTCTCACACAGTCCCTTCCTGACAGCGGCCGGCCGCTTTGGTTTTTGAATGAAGGGAAGATATTTTGCAAGTCGCTTATGACGTCACGCACTCGACCTCATTCTATGGTTCGTCTGCGACGTTTAAAATCGTATGGGTCAAATAGTGGACGAATTTTATCAAATATTGTTGTTAAAGATTGCGTTTTTTTGGAAAAAACCATTCAAAGAACACTGGCGTATTCGAATGGAACGTTTTGGTGAGATTTTGAAAGAAATCGGTGCGTTACTTTGGCAGATCCTATCATTTTCAATTTGCTGCGAACGCCGTTAGATTTTTATTTATATAGATTTACGCGTAGGCCTACCGGTGGAGGTCGGAGTTAGTGGTGGCGTGTTGTGGGGTTGGGGTGGGGAGGGGTCGTGGGGGTGGGAAATTTCCCCCCGAAAACCCAAATTTCACGGGTGGCGCACCGGTGGAGAGGTCGGAGTGTGGTGGGGTGTTGTCGGGTGGGTGAGTTTGGGGTGGGTGGGGTGGGAGGGAAAATTTTCCCGAAAACCAAAATTTCACCGATGGCGTACCATTGAAGGTCGGAGTGTTGTGGGTTTTTGGGGGCGGGGATGGGGTGGGGGTTGGTGTGTTGGTGGAGGGTGTGGAGTGGGAGCTGGCTTAAGCTGGGGGTTCGGGTGGGGGTGGAGGGTAGGGGTGAGGGTCGGGTGGGGTTGGGTGGAGGTGGTAGGTGGAGGGGTGGGATAGGGCGGGTGAACGGGGTGGGGTAGACGGGATGGGTTGGGGGTTTGGGGGTGGAGGTGGAGGTGGAAGTTTTGGGGTGGAGGTGGGGTGGGGTGATGGTGGGGGTGGAAGTGGGGTGGAGGGTGGATGTGTGAAGCTGGGGCGGGTGGAGGGGTGGGGTGTACGGGGTGGGGGTGGGGGTTTGGAGATGGAGGTGAGGTGGGGGTGTGGTGAGGATGGGGTGGAGGTGGCTTCAGGGCCGGATTAACCAGTATGCCATGTCTGCCATGGCGGCGGGCCCCCCGTCGTCAGGGGCCCCCCGTGCATGCACCACAAGAATTTTTAATGTTCATTATCTTCTTTATTCAACTTCACTTGATTAAAGGACAGTGTAAATTTACGTCCATTGCTGATTGTTTTTTTATGAGCAAACAATGCACCACGGGCCCCAATAACTCGTAGAGAATGCCAGAATAAGATCTTTGACATAGTAATTATTATAATTGCTTTGAAGAAAATAAACGATGCCAGAAAGCAAAATATTTCAACTTTTCTGTGCTCCAAAAAGGCGAATAGCCGTGGATTGCAAAGAACCCGCTGGTAGGAAAACAAATAGCGTGAATTCCTCTGTTCCAAAACTGGATATTTTTTTCAAATCCAAGGTGACAGTCACGTCAGGTGGATCAAAGGAAGGGTAGGATCGGCATGTTTATTCATAGTTAAGCGCCATGCATGCAAAGGATGCACTGAAGGTAGGCAGGTCTTAAAGTGTGGTTGGACGGCCATACACGGCGTCCAGGCACCTTTTTTCAAATCCTAACGCCGTCCTGCCACTTAGGCTATTTGAACAGCCTGGGGAAATGACAGGCATCCAGGAACTTCTTTTTAGAACTATAGGCCTACACTTTAAGCACTGAAGGTAGACCTACATATGCAGAGCCTGAAATTTGCGAGTCTGGTGTCTTAATTACGATACACATTTCTGCTATGATCTCTAAGTCTTATATACGTTTCTTTCAATGACATTGTTGACCAGTTCAATACCACCCCAGAGTATAGAAAATTGTGAACAATAACATGGGCACATAGCAGGAGACTTGGCATTGGCTTTTTTCTTGGGGTGGGGGGGGGGCGAAAGAGCAACCGGAGGACGATCGCCAAGGTGTGAAACGCCAAGCAGCAGAAAAATTTGGTAGGGCACATCCCCTCCCCATTTTTGATTCCCCCCTACTTTCCCCTTGCAAAAGTAGCATTTCAGGCTGTCATTTCAAGAACATTTATCATAATTTCAGTGCTCATAGTCATGGTTTCAGACTAAAAAAGCGTTTCCTTCCATTGTTATAATTTTTATGTGTGGTCTCAGAAGGTAAGGGTCGATTAAGGCCCCCCTGAGAATATGGCGGCGGGCCCCCCGAATGCTTAATCCGGGCCTGGGTGGCTTGGAGGGGTGGAGGGGTGAAGCCGTGGCGGATGGAGGGGTGGGTGTACAGGGTGGGGTGGGGGTTTGAGGTGGAGGTGGAGTGGAGGGGTGGTGTGATTGGGTTGTTGCCGGAGCGGATCGAATCCTAAATTTCCCGGGCAACGCCGGGTACCCCAGCTAGTATATAATATATTACGCCGGCCTATATAATTATGTGGACCTGAATTAATACTGTTAGACATTGCATTGATGGACTTTGGCGCTGTGCTGTGCAATGTGCTGTGCAATGTGCTGTGCAATGTGCTGTGCAATGTGCTGTGCAATGTGCTGTGCAATGTGCTGTGCAATGTGCTGTGCAATGTGCATGATGACTGCAGGTTTCATGCATTTTATCTCATGCATGCTGTTCGTGATTTTAACGATTCTCCATGCAAGCATGTTATGTTATGTCGCCACATCATCTCGATATACAGAAGCGCTGGAAATAATGAACGAATGTCCTCCATTCCTCCCACTTCTCATTCTCCCTCTCTTTACATACCATCCTCCTCCTCCTCCATTCCTCCTCCTCCGTCTCGTCGTCGTCGTCCTCCTCCTCCTCCTCCTCCTCCTCCTCCTCCTCCCTCTCCTCCTCCTCCTCCCTATCCTTCTCCATCTCCTTCTCATTCGCCTTCTTCTTCTCTTTCACCGTTTCCTCCTCCTCCTCCTCCTTCTCCTCCTCCTTCTCCTCCTCCTCCTCCTCCTCCTCCTCCTCCTCCTCCTCCATTCCCGCTCTTTCCATTGCCTCCTACTCCATTTTACGAGACTTCTGTCTCCAACTCTACCGAGCCAGAGACGAAAAAGATGGATTTGTCACGATGCAGCCAAGATGGTGGCATGCGTGAAGAAAAACGAAACGATGACGATAATGATGACGATTATAAAGACGATAATAATGATGATGGCGATGTTGCTGATGATGATAATGATTATAATGACGATAATGATGACGATTATAATGACGATAATGATGATGATGACGATGCTGCTGATGATAATGATTATAATATTGGTAATAATAAAATAATGCTAATTGTAATGGCGATAAGATAATAAATTATTATAGTTGTCGATTTGCACAGCTCCGCATCACAGCCCGGAGCGAAATAAATAACAGCGTGCATGAAAATTTGAATAAGTCAAGCAGTGGTAGCCAACAATACCCGCAAAATACAGAACAGAATCAGCAAATTCAAATAGATTACAGTTTATATTCGACAAAATTAGATAAGATAAGGGAACATTAGACCTACCCCACCACAATTCCCACCCGCCCACGCCCCAACCCTCCCTCCATCCCTCCCACCCTCCATCCCTCTCTCCCTCCCACCCCAGCCCCCTACCTCCACCAGTCGCCTCAAACGACAGCAGCAGCTGTATTGTGCATGCCCAGCCATAGCGAACCGCACAGCCAACGCGGCGGCTGCGTTGCGCGGCGGCTGCGTTGCGCGGCGTTACGTTCGGCCAGAGCACAGCTGCGTCACTGCCTCCTTGTGTCGGCCGAGCGAGCGAGCGGCAGACTATTCAGTGGCAGAGATGGACAATTACTGGTAGGAAGGATTTCTCTTCACATACGCATAGCAAGACATACGACGAATGTAAGTAGGTTTATGGCGCTATAGAAATACGGGAATGCATGTACGTGTATGCAGATATTCATGTAGAGCAGCGTTGTGTTATTAAATATACCTATTAATTTAGGCGTTTTTCGAACACCTTCGAAAATAGCGATTCGATGCATACAATAGATTTTGTAGATAAAAATTCGGATATAATTTATTCAAATATAATGCATGTTAGTAGGCTAGTTTATAGGGGATCTATGATATATGTATATTTTCATATAATAAAAATTGTGTGCAAAACGTAATAATAAAGCACAATGCCACGTTCTTGGGTGCAGGCTAAAATCACATGTAACATTATATATATATATTAAATGTATATATACATACATAACATATTCATGTAGGCATATATCTAAATTCAATTATAATCTATACACATGTGCCAATAGTTTACATATACAATTTTATATATAAAACAGTATATTATATATATCTCTCGGGCTACCAGGGGGGGTGGTATCCACCCCCCCCTAGGTTTTTCCCAAATCAATTTTTTTCGTTAGGAATAAAATTTTGACGTTTTAGGTAGCTGTAGAGGATTCATTTGCACACATTCTGAGCTAAAATGTGTGATGATATACCATACCATTCAAAAGTTATACCCGATATACCCGAGGCACCAGGGGGGTGGATACCACCCCCCCTTAGATTATCGGCTGTATCTTATCCGTCCTTTGACATGAAGAGACACCAATTACACCATTCTGTAGAGGGAATGTGGGGCTACATTTTGGTGGTCACGGAGTTGTCTTTTGACAACCGGAAGTGCTCAAAATAAATTAAAATATAAATAAAGGTGTTTTATTTTCATAAAATTTTCATGTTTTTCCTATTAAAAATTATTCATAATTTATTTTTTAAGAGAAATAAATTATGTCATTCTATAGAGTGCATTTAGGGCTATTTTTTGATACCAATTAATTTGACATTTGATGACCGGAAGTGCTCAAAATAAATTTAAATGTGTGAAAATGTTGGGTTTTTTTACAACGCAAACCGATAAGTCTGCGTAAACGTTTTTCAGCATGTTTTACATGTTTTTTCTCTTTTTATTGTAACTAAAACTAACTTATTACTAGTTTTTATAGTTGAATATTGGACTTTATTATATGTAAACTATTTTTAATTAAATAAATTATGTTAAAACACACAGAATCTAATATTTTGCTTATGCGAAAGTATACATTTTGTGGAATCGACGGGTGCCTACAGTGAAAAATTCATAACTTCGGGGTGCTTTCATATATTTTAAACCTAAATATACCATTTTGTGCAGAAATGAATGCTGAATCCATAGGTGTATTACACGTTATGATATCTCAAACCAAACCCAAAATCCAGGGGGGTGGTAACCACCCCCCCTTGGTAGTCAGTGTTACAAAAATAGCGTGGTAGCCTGAGGGTTAAATCTAAATTCAATTATAATCTATACACATGTGCCAATAGTTTACATATACAATTTTATATATAAAACAGTATATTATAGATATATATATATACATATATATGCTTCGCAGCTTCATTCTTTAATTTGTCTCTTCTTTCGTTTATTCAGAATTGCAATCATTCACATAAATATACGAAATTCATCTAACGCCTACTCTATAATTCCATTTTTATAGCGCACAGTCTATTGAACCATTGTTATCTCTTGTTCTTCAATTGTAGTCCGTGGAATCCGATCTTCAATCTTCGTTCGATCTTGACAACAGTGGCCCCATCGACCGACAGTTGCGAGTAAAATATAGAAAAAGGAGCTAAAGAAATCATTCTGCCCCTTCCAGTTCCCCGGATGTACTCTCGATTGTGAAACGCCATCTTTTCGTATAATCGTTCTGCGTGTTGTGTATACGATTGTGACGCTACAGAAATTCAAGGATTAGATCAGCTTGGATAAGATAATTTATGATTAGATTAAAGTGGATTAACTGCTGATTGAACCTGAGTCAAAATCATCCTGCTCTCCACTTGGCCAAAGAAACCCATCTCCAAGAGCAATTTGACTTGAAATTCTGCTGCGGATTCTGGCACCAAGAAATCTTTGACTGTTAACACTTGACACCACGTTTCAATTCTGCTACATCCAGCTCAGAAAAAACCGAACCACCTGTTTTTAGTTACACCGTGCTCATAAAAAAGAGCTGAGATTCGAGTACGTGCGTGGAGAAAGGGTTTTTCCCGATTACGTCATCTGAGCGAGTCACGTGACGTTGTTGTTGTTGTTTGGAGGTTTCGTTGTTGAGTTTGGTTGGAGTAGGATGCGAAAGGAGGATGGGTGGATCCGGAAGTAAGAAATTGACGAAAGAGGATTTGGCTTTTCTCATCGATAACACGAATTTCACGAAGAAACAGATCAAGGCATGGTACAAAGGATTCATGGTAAGTCCACTGATTTATTGATTGATCGATTGATTTAATAATTGATTGACCGACCGACTGACAGACTGACTGATTGACTGATTCACTCATTGATTGACTGATTGATTGACTGATTGATTCATTTATTGAATTATTGATTGACTGACTG